>JAAIXJ010001720.1:0-61789 GCA_013403705.1 Heliconius hermathena | reverse complement strand
ATATATATATATATATATATATATATATATATATATTAATGTATATATATTATATATATATATATATATACATATGATTACGTTAATTAAATAACATTATGACGTTGATTTAATTAAAACGTCCTTTCAAAATGTTAAAGTAATTCCTTATTAAATGAACTATTAATGCGGCTGTTAGTTTAAACAGACAGTAATATGGTGGGTTTATGCGTTTAATTATGAGTTACTATCCGATTGCGAAACATAATATGTTATTTTAATTTGTTACAAAGACAATATGTTTTAGAGGCCACTCGTGGCGCAGGGACACAAAGTGTGACTGTAAAATTGACTGGTTATGGGTTCAATCCCTACTCGAGGAGATGAAATATTATTTACATTTATATTTTCATTTCTTCGCTATGGTGTCGAAGCAAGGCGCGGGGTCGAGTTCCGCCACTCAACACGCAATGCCTCCAAAACTCGGCGAAAAGTGGGCAACGGAGTATCTTAACACTAGGTTACCTCTACCCTGCTGTGTGCGGGATACATCGTGAAACTGAAAAAAAGTGTATTTTTTTATATTTTTGCCTAAAATTTATCATTTTCTACAGAAATTAAAATTTTTATTTTGGTGATTTGTAAAGAACGCAAGAAACATTATCTTTCAAAAAATAATTATTTGGAACTTTATTATTTTCCATGTTGAAATAAACCCTCTGATATTATAATTGAAGCTACAAGCAAAAAAAAACAAGTAAATCGTAATTATTGGCTGTCAGCTATTTAAAATTAAAGCAGTATTCATGAAATGTAAAAGATTGGGATTTTTACCTCCCTTCGTATTTTCTCTAAATCAATATTATGCAAATATATAGTATAGTAGTAGTATATAGTATAGTATAAATATACATAAGATTTTATTTTTGCCTAATTGTTAAATAGTTATATATAGTACACGATATAATAATTTAATCGATAGTGGCAACAGTGAAAACTCCAATTGAAAAACCGATAATATACTCTTTAGAAAATATATACAAATTTCAACGTAGCGGGATTTGAACCCGCGCCTCTTGGACACCGTCCACGTTCACGTCCACGTCCGTTGGACGGTTCCCAAGAGACGTGGCTTTAAATCCCGCTACGTTCAAATTTTTATACGTTTTCTAAAAAGTATTTTTGTTTCCTAAGAGTGGAATAACACTTTAAAATTGTTAAAAATCGATAATGTTAAAATTTACTACTTCTAAATCTTTAATGATATTTTTTTAATGACAATTTTTTATTAAAAAAATAAAAATAATAAAAATAAATAATAACACATATAAAATAAATATAAAAAAAGTATCTTTCTGTGGTATTAAAGTAACTTTGCCTTTTTTTAATGCAAAACAAACAAGTTTAATTTTTTGTTTGTCTGAACCTATTTTATAGAATTTTCAACTAGAAAATAGAAAAGAGGTCATGGAGCTACATATCGGCTACTTTTAATACCGAAATTCCCACTGAACGGGATTTACGCGGAAAAAACTCTTTTACCGAACGTGATTAGGTACCTCTCTACCTACCGCCTAGATAGATATGAAAAACGCATCATTTTCGGTTATCAGGGCATAATATTTTTCCTAAATACATTTAAATTAAATAAATCAGCGTCACGCTGTATCCCGCACACAGCAGGGTAGGCAGAGGGACCTAGTATCATAAGACACTCCGTTCCCCACTTTCTGCCGAATTCTGGAGGCATTGCGTGTTGAGAGGCAGAACTCAACGCCACGCTTTTTCCTCGACAGCAGAGCGAAGAAATGGAAATATAAATTTAAGTAAATATTTCATCTCCTCGAATGGGGATCGAACCCACAACCAGTCGGTTTTACAGTACACTTTGTGCCACTGCGCCACGACTGGCCTCTACATTTAAATTATATTGAATAAATATTTATATAGTTTAAGCGGGCGTAGCCACGCGGGGGCCGCTAGTAACTAAATATAATTTATATCTTAATCTGACTATATAAAACAATATTTGTAGGCACCGCCAGTCATATTATATAGAATTTTTTCTGTTTCCAAGTCGAAGATTACAGTCGTTCAATGAGACATGACGTCGGTACATTGTGTACTGAGTGGTGTACCATGTTTGTGTTAAACAATGAAAAAATCTATAGAGGCACTTGACCAGATTTAAAATATTATACAGTACAAAGGAATAATGCATCATATTAACTCAATTAAGTGTTTTATACTATTTTATTCTAGACAGAAGACCTTTTTTAAAATTTTCGAGACTGCTTTTTAATATTTCAAATATATTTTGCCATGGTGTCATGTTTAGGCGATAATGTCATATTTAAGTGACTGGAAGATAGCTGATTTGTCCGTAACAGAGTAGAACAGAGTGTCTTAACACTAAGTTCCCTCTGTATACTCTGCAATATGCGGGATACAGCGTGAAATTAATCTGAATCATATCATTAAATAAGATAAATATGAGTACTTTACTCATCATAACTGTCCCTAGCTCGTAATCCTTTTTCTCGTCTGGACGTACAAGATAACATTAAATAGTAATACATGTTATATTCGACGTGTCAGTTTGATTGAATCACGTCTGCGATGGTCAGACGTATAGTTTAACCATAGTAGGTATATACCCCACAGCGAAACCAAGCTAAATCTTCGTTTCTTTATAAAATGCTAAAAATAGTACCATATTAGACTTTTATTATTTTTATAAATTAATATTAATATTTTTTATAAATTAATAAATATTTTTTATATTTTCTAGACAATAATAAAAAAACGTTGTCCATTGCCATACACTTATCATGGTTTTAACTCCCTGTCAGACCTCTGATAAATTACAAGCGTTTATGAATGTAAGATACTGCATACGTTACGTGTAATAACTGACAAGAACAATTTATTATTATTTATTATCAATTACTTCTAAGTAAACTCGACCTAATTTAATTTCGAAATAATATTGAATAACTATTAAACAAATAACCTAAATGTCCGTGACTACGAAGCGAAAGAAATACTGTACATTATAGTAATCTTAAGCTTTATATAAGAATTTGTGTCACACCTCGCCTAGCTTAGACGTGACCCACTCCATTTTCTACACATTCTCAGTAAAAGAGAACATTAGCTCGTTGTTTAGAAGTGTTAGTGAAGGCAAATTCGCTTACATGCTATGAAATACGTTTTTTGCATTATTACCAGTTTTGATACTTAGTTATACGTTTTTTTTTGTATTCCACTCATGGCAGGCAAAGGGAACCTGGGAATCTAGTATTACGACAATCTGATCCTATTATTCGGCAGAAAGTGGGGAACGGAGTGTCTTAACACTAGGTTCCCTCTGCCTACCCTGCTGTGTGCGGGATACAGCGTCAAGCTAATTTTAATTTATTTTTTTATTTTTGATCCTATTATGATGCTTCTGTTTCCCACTTTCCACCAAATTCTGGAGGCATTGCGTGTTGAGTTACGGAACTCTACGTCGCGCTTTGCCTCGTTACCAGAGCAAGGAAATGAAAATATTAAATATTTCATTTTTTCAAATGAGAATTGAACCTACAATTTATCGAGTTCTTGAACCCCCGTGTCACGAGCGATCTCTCAGTTTTATTTTATTTTATAGAATATGGTAACGAGGTAAAACGTGACGTTAAGATATAAAAGTAAATATGCATAGCCCAGAATTCAGTAAAAAATAGGGAACAGACGTGTCTCCGTTCCCATTAGAACGGGAGTTGTTAACACTTGGTTCCCAGGTTCCCTCTGCTGTTTCTACTATGCTGGTTACAGCGTTAAACAAAAAAAATATGCAAACTTTTTTTGTGTAATATTATGTAATTTTTGAACAAACTATGTCTTTAAAATAAAAAAAATAAAAGTTAAAATATTGTACAAAATTTCAGTGAGTAAAGTAACTGATTCACCTAATTTTTCGATTCCATCTACACATATTTATAGATAGGTACATATTGGATAGTAAAAATAAACAGTTTGGGTAAATACCTAGGTTTCACAAAAACAACAATATTTTAAATATAGAAATCAATTAAAAGCTTAACCTATTCCTTCCTAGTTGTGGAAAATTGCCTATAGCATTCATCGCATATTGAGGCATCCCAACTTACATCTTACCAATGTCTTTGTAACTGCTTTTTTTAGCTTTATGTCTTCCACACATAGCAGGGTAGGTAGTGGGAACCTAGGAACCTAATATTAAGATATTTCCGTTACCCAATTTCCGCCGAATTCTAAAGGCGTTGTGTGTTAAATTAATTTTCTTCTTTTCCACTCCAAAAAATACTATACAGTATAACATAAAAAAATATTCTTTTATACCGCAAAATCTGACAGGTATACAAAATATAAAGCGGTACGGAGAAGAGATTACGTCGATCACTACACTTGCACCCTCGCCTGCATTCTCTAATCGATTCCCATAAATCATATATGTACATTATACCACTGTAAAATTGTATTACGTTTTAGAAAGAAAATTCTATTGAGAGACTAGGTGAGATAAGAATTGTGTTTTATGCTTCGTGAAAATATATTTTTAGTAAATAACTAAAATGTACTTGATTTATATATTTTTGTTAGAGGATTTATTTTTTGAAGCCGCCGTGGCACATGGGTACAAGCGTGTGATTGTAAACGTCAACGTGTTGTAGCTTCGAATTCCACTCGGGGCTATGTAAAATTTTATATTTTCATTAACTTACTCTTATCTGGTAACAAGGTAGAGCGCGGTGTTCTGTTCTACCACACGACAAGCAATGCCTCAAGAATACGGTGGAAAGTGGAGAACGGAAGTGCCTTACTGGGGAACGGAGTGTTTTAATACTTGGTCCTCTCTGTCTACTTTAGCAGTATTATATTAAAATAAAATATTATTGTAATATATTTGTACCAGAAAAAAAATTAAGAAACTGATTGGCCTAAGCTGTATATAGTTTTATCTATAAAAAGTGCTCAAGACAATAAATTCTAAATTTATTGCACATGTATTATATAGTAAGAAACCTATTTATTTCAATACAATCTTATTACTTTTGGTATAAAAGAATGTATTACGTTTACTTTGACTCTAACATTTTAATAAAATCTTTTACTTGTTCTCGGAAATATTTTGTCATCTACAAAGACTTTTGGACAAATTAGTTTTATGTAAAATTTTGTAATTTAAAACTTTAATAAGGGACTTCGGACATCTTTCTAGTTCGGTCTAAATACAAATTAAATTATTGCTTTGATTTTTGCTTTGATCTTTTACAATTATGCCTATTTCTATATAAATATCCATTCTATATCAATATCCTTTATAGAAAATGGTGTATAAAAAAATTTTAGCTGACGTTAAATATATTATAACTTTAGAACAAAAAAACCCTAGAGTGTGTGTGGCCTAGAGCCAGTGGCCCTGTGGCCTAGAGGTCACGATGGACAACAGTTTGATGGGTATTCTAATATAAATGTCAGAAATGTAGAAAAGAAAAAGTCTAATATTTGTTGTTAAACTAATAAGTTATATATTTTAAATGAAACTAATTTAGGTAGACAGTCAGTCTACCCGTGACCACGGACTACTGCAAAGTGTTCGAAATATACGCGATTAATCCGGTTAAATTAGTTTTATTTAACATGTGTAATAATCGTGAAAATCAAAGAACTTATTAATAAGTTATATGCTTATGCACTAACTAATACTAAATTATATGACGTTCAAAAAATTTATTTTCATTCAGAATTCAGCGAGAGAGGCACAGGGCGGCGTTGGGTTAAACTAGTAAAAAGGCAAGGTCTTTATTCGAGTTCTTTTTGAATAATCTTTGTTTGCAAAGAAAAAAAAGTAATTTCATGACAAATTATTTTATTCTTTTATAGAAAACCTTAGCAGATACTCTAGTTCTATTATTATTTAATTAATATTTAAATTGTTCTCTATAAGAAAGTTAAGCACCTCGATACTTACCTAGCATTGTTCTGTTTCGTAATTCGCCATTTCCTAAAGCTCTTTTCGTATTTGTCATGAGCTCTTAAGTAAAAAATATCAGTCGATGGCAATAAAAAGAAAAACTGTTGGCAAACATCCAAAGTAGTCTTACTTTTATAGATTTTTTTTTCTTCTTGTATTTCCCTACTTTATATTGTTGATATACAATGAAAAGAAAGTAATCATTATTTTATATTAGTCAAAATATTGTTAAGATTACGGTTATTTTTTTCTCATGACTATTTTGTACAATCCCTGCCTCTCTACCCAATTTCTTCATAAAAGCAAGTTGCCCTACTAGCTTGCTATATAGAGAAAAAGAGGCAATAGTGCTCTACGCGGATGCTTAAGAGAAGGTCGTTGACAGAAAGGGCGTTCCTTGCGGAAATCGAACCGGGAATAGGCTTGAGGCTGTTGAAACCGTCCGAGCAGCAAGCTGAAAATTTATATACGCAATTAACAAAGATTTTATGAAACTGAATCTTGTGCCTATTTTATTAATAAACCATATCCACAAAAGAGAACTGTCAATTTCAGCGCAATAATATCTCTTAATCTGAATACAAAAATCACTTTTTCGTTACTAAATCAAACCGACTTAATCATAACATATTTATACTTAAGGTATTACAGTCTAAACATTAATAAATAATCTATTTCTTGACCAAAAATCTGAAAATGATCCAAAATATCATCAAAATAAAGTCCATTTTTCCGTGCAACATTAGAGTTATCAAAAGGAAGCATTAGGTTGCACCTACAAATCATCTTAAGTAAATAGTATACAAAGGGTGGGATATCAGAGGCACAAGTCAGGCCAAGTAAATTATTACTATTAATAATTCAAGGTAAGTCAAATAAATTATAACTACTTATCGCCCGGCTTTGTTGTTTGCTGTTCAGATTTTACGATAAATCGTTTAGTGTTGATTAAATTCATTGTTGTTTACGTTCCTATGGTATGAATTATATGAATATCGTGACAGGGGATTGATTATATTGTAATATTTTTTTTATTTTCTTGTAATATATTAGACCATTGTGGGTTTGATGTACACTCAAGAAAATGGATTATTTTATATTTTCAGCGTTTAATTCCGCCACCTTAAAACGCAATGCCTCGAAAATTCGGCGAAAAGTGAGAACGAAAATGTCTCAATGTGAACGGACCATAAAACTGTTTTTAGCTAGTTCGTTTTTCGTCTTCGTTCTTCGTCTCAAATACACTACTTAGATCCATTCGTGATTTTTATGAAACTTCATATACAATATACTAGCTATAACATCTATCTTAAAAGGACGTACTTTATTGGGACGTGAGTATATAAAATTCATATTTCCCGACCTATTTACGACGTCCTTAATAGCGTACAAGGCTTTTAGTACTGATTTCGGAGAGAAATTTCGGTCTAATTACCGTTTCATGCTAATATTCTTGGTTTATTATTCTCTTTTAATTATCTCGTAGCAAAAATTACACATACTCATTCCCTTTTGTTTCACATTTTTTATTCAAATCCGGCTCCGTATAAAGCATCGAATAAGTTCTTTAAAAATTTTAAGAACAAAATTGTAACATTACTTACATTTTTCGTGTACTTTGGGTAGCATTCTTCTTCCAGTGATTTGGCTTTTATATAGAACACAAAAGGCAAGTTATTAATACTGTGTTTTCTTCAAATATGTTTTTAATTCCACTCTATGTAGGGTAAAATGAGAGAGTTTAATATTGGCAGTGCAAATGTATTCAGCCAATATTGCTATACGAGAAAATATGTGGTTCAAAGCAAACAGACATACTTAAAGGAACGATAATATTGTACAATAATTACCAATTTTCAAAGTAAAACGCAAAGCTATTTTCTATCCAAACAGATAGAAATTACAGTACAAATTTTAAATACGAAAAATAATCATAAATTTTAAATGAATTTTAATTGAAAATTCTACAAAACAGTGAAAACGGTCTTGTATTTACTTACCCATTTTAGTCTTGAAGAATTCAACCTTAAGCTAAGTAAATATATCTTGTTTAACGCAAGACAATTGTCTTGGAGTCGTTAACGTTTTTTTTTAAGAAAAATAACATTTTGACTTTGTTTCAGTGTTACCAAGTAAAGTATTTGTGCGCCACAATAGAAGGCATCCAGTTTGTTTGTTGAGAAAGCATTGTCTTATTTTTACACGACCTCGGCCCAAAGAGCAATTAAGTCACTTTGAATATTTCAAGATCTGATGTTATATTTTGAATTGGAAGTAAAATGTGATTCTTGTTTACGGTTCTAAATTTTGAGATATAATTTTAATGAAAGCATTGTTTTAAATGTTTAAATTTTCTCTCGTTGTTTTTGGTTGATTTGTTTTTCTTGAGTACCCATGGTTTCGTGTAACTAAAGCAAGAGATAATTGTGAATAAGGAATAGAACCCTTAGGCTATATTTTTGTTCATAACATTTGAATTATAATATAAAAGAAAATATTATAAGATTTACTTTGTGTTTGTTGTTAATCATAACCAGCTAGTGTTATATTTTCGTCAAATCAAAATCAAATTCACGTTTGTAACCGCCTTGCAGCTGGAAAGACAGACGGAACCTAATGTTTGAACGCAATTTTCGTGACATTACATATTGAGAAGCGAAACTAAATGTCACCTTCGTCTGACGTTAATCGTAATTTAATCCAATATATATATTTTACATTAACATTATAGTATACAATATTCTCCAATCAATTATTCGTCAGTCATTATTGCGTTTATTGGTTTTTTTTTATAAATTAATGATCAACTTCACGCTGTATCCCGCACACAGCAGGGTAGGCAGAAGGAAAGTAGTGTAACACACCCCTTTCCCCACTTTCTGCCGAATTCTGGAGGCATTGCGTGATAAGTGGCAGAATTCAACGCCGCGCTTTGCCTCGACACCAGAGCGAAGAAATGAAAATATAAATTTAAGTAAATATTTCCTCGAGTGGGGATCGAACCCACAACTAGTCGGTTTTACAGTCACACTTTGTGCCGCTGCGCCACGACTGGCTTCTAAATTAATGATATTTTATAACAGCAACTAGGATCCGCCACATGCAGTGCATGCCGGGTGAAGCTGAGTGAAGCTATGTTGCGCAAAGTAAATTAAAAAAAAAAACTAAGAGATACTTAAAATAAAATGACTTTTTAAAACTGACATTTTTAAAAATACAAAAATGAGCAAATAAACAAAAAAAATATCGAACAACTTAAACTTTTTTCGTACTATGAGAAACTTTAAAAAAAGTTTTCTATCATGTTGAATACTGCACGAATACCGCGATCACGCTTATTCGTTTGAGTGCCACGAGTTATCACTAAATTTAGAGCTTCTTTAGTTCTCTTGATCGACATTGCAAATTTCGGACCTTAAGCTAACGGCGGACCTGCTGTCTCCACTATCTCACCATCATCCTCACAAGCTGTTAAAGAAGCGTCAACATCAGTGTGATGTAGTAGTCCAGACATGTCTTCATCACCAGAAGCTAGAGCATTGAGTTCTGTCAAATCAATGTAAATGTCATGACAATAGATATTGTTTTGCTCTAACCAGACCAATGCTTTCAATACTTTCTGCCTACGAACTCGGAATTCGCGGAATCCAGCTGCTGTTTCGCAACAAACTAAAATCACGGGAAAATCCGCGAAACGCTGCGAAAGTACTCTTCCCAGTTACTGCAATTCTTGTTCGACGTTGAATACGTGACCATTGTATCGATATTATCCAGCGCCATTCCTCTTAGCTGGTAAACTCGTAGGATAGAATAGACTTTAGCAATCAGCATCTCTTCAATGTCTGTCAAGCCAAGCAGCTGAGTCAGCACTTCTCTTCGATCCATTGAATTTGCAGCCGTGAACATTTGCGATGTCCACGAGCTGCGACATGAATTCTTGCCTTCTTTCAGTTCTTGACTTTGACATATCGGACAAACAATCAAATTGATCTTGCTAAAGTCTTGAACGAATTTGCTCTTAAAACTCTTCAACTCTTCATTCGTCTTGTAATGTGGGTTGTACTGCTTGTCCTGTGTTTGCTCTGTACCGGCCGACAGATTCTGCGTTTGAGGTGCGTTCCAAATAATAATTTAAGCAAATAATAATTAATTCATTCAATTAAATGAATTCAGAAACAGCGCTTGACAAAACCAAAATTTATTCAAATATAATTTTACATAGTCTAATTTATGATGACAGATACAAAAAATATTATTTTTAATTTTGATACTTGACTATAATAAATGAGGTTTTATATCATGCAACGTTCCACAGCTTAACTCTATGGGACACATTTTAACCATTTACTCAAAAACTGCAATTACAATTATCATCAAAGTACTTTGTTGGGATCATCGCGACGTCTACAACGTTCCTGCAAAATTTCAGAGCTGTAGGTTTAACGGTCTAGGAGGAGTATTACAACGAAACACACTTTTGACCAGTAGGAGCTTTGCTTCACTCAGCTCAATAAATCAAGGGATAATGAAAGTCAAATAAGCTTTTTTTACTTTGAAAGCTGGGCTTGTAATGTGATAAATATTTTAACATAAAAATTCTATGAGGCCGGTCGTGGCGCAGCGGCACGAGGTGTGACTGCAAAACCAACTGGTTGTGGGTTCGATCCCCACTCGAGGAGATGAAATATTTACTTAAATTTATATTTCCATTTCTTCGCTCTGGTGTCGAGGTTAAGCGCGGCGTTGAGTTCTGCCACTCAACACGCAATGCCTCCAGAATTCGGCAGAAAGTGGGGAACGGAGTGTCTTAACACTAGGTTCCCTCTGCCTACCCTGCTGTGTGCGGGATACAGCGTGAAGCTAATTTTATTTATTTTTTAAAAATTCTAATTATGGCAACCACAAAGCTATTTCTTTTTTACTTGTATTATTACGATTTGTTTAATATTTGGATATGTTCAATTTTTAATCAAATTCCATTATCCCTTAATTTTACCTAAAACTTTCGTTGTATATAAAGAATGTATAAAAGGTGCTTTAAGTATTAAGTTTAGATAGAAATAATTTAAATTTATATTTTAAAATATAATTTATTTATATTCTTAAGTTAATCATGACGCAGTGGAACATTGGATTGCAAATACAATGAGCGTGGGCTCGTTTACCACTTGGGGGGAATAAATTATTTAAAATATTTCCCTACTCTGGTAGTACGAAACTCAGCGTTTAATTCCGCCAATCAACACAAAATTTCTCAGCACAAAGTGGAGAACGGAGAGTCTTAACACTAGGTTCCATACGAAAAAAGGTGTAAAGCTGCTTAAATTAATATTCAATTTCAAAATTTTATTTAATGACCATTATTCCTGCCGAAACAATGACGTTACAAAATGACACTTCACTACTTCCTTACTAGAATTTATATTAAACCACTACGTACCATTATTTTTTATCACAATTATATTTTGAAATTTTATTCATATCTATTGTACGCAGTAAAAAACCTTATAAAATATCATCTGTCTCTTGGCATAAGGCGCGCCCTACTTGGCAAAGTACCTACTAGCTGTACCCCTTTTTTCGATATAAGCAATATATTTAAGGAATGAAATGAGTTGTGAAATTAAATATTAATATGTTTTAGTTACTTTTCATGAATTGTTTGATAAGAGCATATTATTATTAGTATAGGTGTTCTAAACTACTTTTCTGTTGTTTTGGTCATGATGTGTTGGTTATTTCGTTAGTTTTCAACGTTCGTTTTATTATATTGGTATGAGGCCAGTCGTGATGAAGGGGCACAAGCGTGTGACTGTAAACGCGACAGGTTTTGGGTTTGATGCCCACTCGAGGAAATTAAATATTTACTAATTTCATTTCCTCGGTTTGGTACCGAGGCAAAACTTGGCATTAAGCTCTCCCACTCAAAACACAATGCTTCCAGAATTCGGCAGAAAGTTAAAAGAGGAGTGTCTTAACACTAGGCCCCTCTGCCTATCCTATCATATTCCAGATACAGCAGAAGCTGAAAAAAAATAGTAGGGCAATGCTATCTCATTGATTTACTACAGCTTACATATTTAAATGCCTGTAAATGGGACAGTTCAGGATTCAATTCTAACCAAACTGAAAGAATTATTTACATTTGCCCGCTTTATTTGACACTGTGCAACGTTAAATATCACCACTTATTACAAAATATCTTGAATTAGTTGGGAGAGCGGAGAACTCAATATCATGACATAAAGTTTCATCTTATACCTACTCTGATATGCTATCAAACATGAAACCTAAAAAAATTATGAATTAAAGAATGGTTTTATTTTTATTAAATTTTTTTTTATTATTTCCAAAATATTTTATTAAGTAAAAAGTGCATGTACGAACAGGTTGATAACAGTGGACTTGGCGAAAGTGGTATGAAGAGGCCAAAGAGGTTTGGCGCTCCGTTCTCTCTGACTACCCCGATAGGGATAAAGCGTGAAGTTATGTTATGTTTGGTTATTTTATTAAGTAAAAATGTGTTTTTTTTTAAATAAATACAACTTGGATTGAGATTTGACTAATGCAAACGAATTTGGAACACAAATATTTATGTAATAGATAAGATTTGCGAGACGCTATTAAGTAAATACAGAATTTCGAAGCATTTACGTATGTTCCTTCCAAACGATGACCACTCCAAACCTCGTAATGTATAACCCAACTATAACTTCACTAATTTATTGTTGCGAAACGAGTAACTCAATATTGTGGAATAATGAAGCGGACTAAAATTGCTCGGAAGTTTAAACTGATAGGGAAATATACATCATTTTCTGTGGAATATTTCTCGAATTTCTTACATAGACAGACTATTTATAGTAAAATCAAAAATAGATATGGTGGTCATGGATATCCCTGGGAACCTAGTGATCCTTCTACCTGGGAACCTAGTGATAAGACACCATGTTTCACATTAAGACACTTTCGATCTATACTTCCCGCCGAATTCACATTATGGAGCCATTGCGAGTTGAATGGCAGAACTCAACGCTGTAATTTGCCTCGTAATCAAAACTAGGCAATAAAATATTAAATATTTCATTCCCCAAGTGAGAATCGAACCCACAATCACCGTGCTTACAGTCATACGCTTATGCTGCTGCCCAATACCGGCCTTCAGTACCACGTTATTAAGTAAATATATTTTCATCAAGCTAATTTTATAATTGAGGCCGGTCGTGGCGCAGCGGCACGAGGTGTGACTGCAAAACCGACTGGTTGTGGGTTCGATCCCCACTCGAGGAGATGAAATATTTACTTAAATTTATATTTCCATTTCTTCGCTCTGGTGTCGAGGTTAAGCGCGGCGTTGAGTTCTGCCACTCAACACGCAATGCCTCCAGAATTCGGCAGAAAGTGGGGAACGGAGTGTCTTAACACTAGGTTCCCTCTGCCTACCCTGCTGTGTGCGAGATACAGCGTGAAGCTAATAAAAAAAAATATAATTTTATAATAATTGGATGTGATAATACATAATATGGAGAGCTTATGATATTAGGAGTAAGTCAAGATCCGAGCGTTATGATGAATAATGATTACTAAGGGTTAGCACGAGAGGTATAGGTGTTAATGGTGTCACGTTGAAACGGGTTAGAAACTAAATTAAATGAAAAATAGTATATTTTAGAGTATTATAGATACACATATTAATTAGTGAGTGAGGTCGTCGTGGTGTAGCGGCACAGCGTCTGTCTGTAGACATGACAGTTGAAGTTCGATTCCGACGCGGAGCAATGGATTATGTTAATTTCCTCGTTAACAGGACACAGCGCGGTGTTGACTCCCAAAATCTTGAAAATTGAGCGGAAATGATGAATATATCGCAAATTATGATGAATTAAATATTTTATATCAATATTTACACGGGTTTTAACATGAGAATTTGCTGCCTCACTGCGATTCGGTGATATTTTAATAACAAAAATTTTATTAAAAATATTGTTTTACATATATATTAATATTGTAATTCATGATAAAATAAGAAATAAGCTTTAAATACTCTGATCTTAACTATTAATATTTTCATTTCTGCGCTCTGGTGAGGGAAAGCGCGGCGTTGAGTTCCGCCACACGCAATGTCTCCAGAACGCTCATGCTGTCTTTGGCAGAAAACGGGAAACAGAATGCCAACTAGGTTCCCTCTGCTTACCCCGCTGTGTGCGGAATACAGTGTGAAGCTCAAAAAAAAATCTCCACTTTCGTATTAAACAAGATAAGATACATACAAACTGCAAAAAAAAAAACTAATTAATATTCTAATACAAAATGCAAAATAAAATGATAACTTATGATGTTTTTAATTTACCATAATCGAACCTGCACCCTTATCTTTTTAAAATCGTTAAGAAGTTTAAAAAAAATAGGCTGTAACTATATAACATATTAAAGCCAGCTGGCGTCGTCATCAAATACGCGATAGCAATTCCTTACTAAAGTTGTGTAGCGGAAAGTATTTTCTCTTCAACGAACATATTTCTGAATACTTCGCGTGCACTAATTTTCAGTACAAATTGTTCTTGTAAAAATGGAGTATGTTTTTTTAAAATATTGCGAAATTTCAAATATATGTTCGTAAAAATTGTCATTTTTATTTTTCTGTGAATATTAATGTAATTTTTGTAGCGCATTTTATATGTTTGTCAGCTTCACGCTGTATCCCGTACACTGCAGGGTAGGCAGAGGGAACCCAGAGTTAAGACACTCCGTTCCCCACTTTCTGCCGAATTCTGGAGGCATTGCGTGTTGAGTGGCAGAACTCAACGCCGCGCTTAACCTCGACACCAGAGCGAAGAAAATGGAAATATAAATTTAAGTAAATATTTCATCTCCTCGAGTGGGGATCGAACCCACAACCAGTCGGTTTACAGTCACACCTCGTGCCGCTGCGCCACGATTGGCCTCTATATATGTTTGTATTATTTGTATATCAGTTATAGGTGTATCTATAATTTGTTTATATTTCACTTAACTTTTGGTTTATCAAAAGAGTTAAAACAAAGGAGTGACAGCTGTTATCGAGCTCTCTGGCGTATTAACGGCAGGGAGGGCAGAGGAACCTAATATTAAGACACTCTGTTTCTCACTTTCCGCTTAATTTTCTAAACATTGAGTTACAAACTAAAACGTGGTTTTATTTTAACTAAACGTGTTTTACTCGTTTTCTCTTGAAAATAAAAACACTTTATTTCCCCGATTGGAAATCAAACATACAGTATGCATCATATTCTATTTACTATTCATACAACAAAATTGGTATAAATATAAAGTATAATTATACATTATTATATGTGTATGGTTTAATAAGACAGTTATCAGGCTTTAGACATCAAATAAGCTTACACACACATACACACACACGCACACTCATACACTACTTTACATTATGTTGAATTTTATTACTGAAATTAGCGACCGGTCCTCGTTTCGCTTAGACTTAATGAATTTCAAAATTAAGCACTTTAATCTTAGATAATATGTTTGTAAAAGCTTTCCTAATAAGTAATTCACATACTTTTAAAACGTATTTTGATCGTAAATTGAAGTATATTGTGAAATAAATTAAACGTTAGCAGAAAATTTATAAACATCAAATACACAATTTTATCGTATAAATTATAAATTATACGATAAAATTGTGTATTTAATGTTTAAAGAAGTAATTTTAAGTTTTAGTTAGTACATATGTTTATTATTTATACATCGTACCTTAACACTAGGTTTCCAGGTTCCCTCTGCCTACCCTGCTATGTGCGAACTACAGAGTGAAGTTAAAAATGCTTACCTATATTCGATAAAATAGATCACCGTTAGTAAAGCTAATTTTAGATTAAAATAACTCGAAAACTGTAAAAGTTTTTCTATTTCAATTTTCCAGAAAGGTAGGCCCTTTCTGGAAAATTGAAATAGAAAAACTTTTACAATGCCCTATATTTTAGGTTAGTATTAGAAATTAACTACAATATTTGCGTTTCAAAAATTTTCTTCTTAAGACAGCTTAAGATAGGACTTTTCTTGTCCTCTCTTAAGTTTCTTCATTTTATAGAAAATAAAGAAAAAAAATGATATATATAAACTATCACTCTGTACCACATTCTTTATTTAATTATAATAGACAGATTGGTTACAATATATCACATTGTATAGACCCAGTAACATTTTTCTTTTTTTTTATTAGCTACACGCTGTTTTCCGCACACAGCAGGGTAGGCAGAGGGGACCTAGTGCTAAGACACTCCGTTCCCCATTTTCTGCCGAATTCTGGAGGCATTGCGTGTTGAGTGGCAGAACTCAACGCCGCGCTTTGCCTGGACACCAGAGCGAAGAAATGGAAATATAAATTTAAGTAAATATTTCATCTCCTCGAGTGGGAATCGAACCCACAACCAATCGATTTACAGTCACACTTTGTGCCCCTGCGCCACAACTGGCCTCAAAGTGGTAAAATATTGTTTAAAATATTTGAGGATTTTATAAAACCTTTATCAACTTTACATTTATAAAACCTTTACTAAACTATTTAGTAAAACATCCAAAAATAACTAAAAGTGGCCTTGACGACTTGAGGCCGTGGGACTATAAATGCGAAGGGTGTGGATTCGATTCTCACTTAGTGGAATGTATTGTTTTCATTTCCTCGCTCTGGTAATAAGACAAAGTGCAGCGTTGAGTTCCACAATTTAATAATATCTCGAAAATTGGGCGATGTATGGAGAACGTGGCCTTAACATTATGTTCCTTTTGCTCACCCCGCTATATGCGGGTGCTACAACATAAATTCTAAATGATAAAGTAATAAATACAAAGTAATTTCTTTACTATTCACGCGTCAAATAACACTAATAAAAAAAATGTTTATTCATATACAATATTGTAACGTAATAATAATGTTTCGTTGACACATTTTATATATATAATATAAAAAAAAAACTAACAAAATTCCAAAAAAAAAAGCATAAAATAAAGGTTCCATTTCACAAACTACACTGACACACTAAAAATGAACAATATTTTTACGTGAAAAGTAATAGTAGCTCATATTTTTGTGTGAAATTTATTACTAAACATTACCAAGTTGCACTGCATGCATCAACCTGCCGTGCCGGAGATATTATTTGTGTGCAGTAATGAATGGATTCTGTATTGAAACACGTATGTTAAAATGAAACAGCAGTGTAAATATATTAGTTAGGAAGTATATGATTATGCACAGGACAGTTGTAGGTTCAATTCGCATTTGATGACAGAAATTATTATTTTTTTTAAATTATTTATCATTACTGAGGCCAGTCATAGCGCAGGGGTACGAAGTGTGACTGTAAAATCGACTGGTTTTGGGTTCGATCCCCAATCGAGAAAACGAAATATTTATTTTCATTTATAGTTTCATTTCTTCGCTCTGGTGACGAGGCAAAGCCCGGCGTTGAGTTCCGCCACTCAACACACAATGCCTCCAGACATCGGCGGAAGTGGGGAACGGAGTGCCTTAACACTAGGTTCCCTCTGCCTACCCTACTATGTGCGAGGTACAGCGTGAAGCTGATTTATTTTTAATTATTTATTATTATTTCTTCGAAGTGACACTGAAATGAAGACACTTTAATGGGAAATGAGATTTCTTAACACTAGGTTCCCAGTTTGCCTTTGCCTACCCTGTTGTATGCAGGATTTCAGCACGAAGCTAAACATTTATTTTAATAGAGACCCTCGTGGCACAGTGGAACAGCATCTGGCTTTAAGTTCAATGATTTTAGATTCTTTTTTCAGAGCGAAGGTAAAGTACTTTATTTAGGGAAAAAATACGAAACAAAATGCTTAACTCTGCTCATTCATTTAACCAGTTTTACTTTTATTTTTTTTTATTCTGTTTAGTTATGCCGGATTAAATCGGGAATTTGTAACTAAAAAACTTATAATAAAAAAGTTGATATATCATAGTAATATTTCACTCAAATTTCACCTACTTTGCAAATAATGTTTCACCACTGTAATTATTAATTTGTGTATCGAATAATTGAGGCCAATTATGTCAAGCCATACATATATATCAAATACGTGTGATATGTATAATTATGTTATCCTCCTGTGTAAACATATACCTACAAAATAAAGGTAATTAATAATTTAACGCAAATTAAACGTGGCTTGGACAAAGGCAATTATTTAATAGACTGATAACAGAACAGTATTGTTAACGAAATAATATGTCATAATATATAAATTATATTGGTTCATTAGAGGCCATCGCGGCGCAGGGGCTCACGGTTGTATGTTCACGTTGTATCTCGCACATATTAGGGTAGGCAGAGGGAAACTTAGTGTTAAGACACTATTCATATTAAAACACTTACACTTCCCAGTTTCTACCGAATTCTGGAGATATTGTTTGTTGAGTAGCGGAATTCAACGCCGTGTTTTCACAATTCATCGCATCAATCACATCCTTGTGCCCTATATATATTTTTTTGCTATATATATTTTTATTTGGGTAGCGCAGGACCGGTCGGAATGGAAATCCTTGTAGGAGGCCTATGTCCAACAGGGGGCGATGAAAGGCTGACATGATGATGTTGAATTGTCTTTATCTCTATAAATTCATATATATATATTCAAATTTTTAATTCTCCGTATCACAACCACTCACGACAACAGCAATATAATTTAAGTTTGACATCAACTTTCGTCGTTACAAGCAATCATCCATGCTTACATACATGCCTCCAGAAATCGGCAGAAAGTGGGGAACGGAGTGTCTTAACATTAGGTTCCCTCTGCCTACCCTGCTGAGTGCGGGATACAGCGTGAATCTGATTACATGCATTATAGACCAATGTTATACAATAATACTTACCATATGCAATACAATTTGGTTTTTCGTAATGGTTGGGTAAAATGGAATAGGATATGTAAGAGTTTAAGTTTGATATCAAATTTTAATGTAGCGGGATATGACCTGCGTTTCATTATTGTCGTTTTAAAATAAAGATAAAGCGCGGTGTTCAATTATGCAACTTGACACGAAGTGTCTTGAATAACGGAATTTGGAGAAGTGAGTGTCGTGACATTAAGTCTCTTTGTATCTTTTTTTCAGCTTTACGTTGTGTCTAAGACATAACAAGGTGTTAACTTGGGAATCTAGTGTATATAAGATAAACTGTTCTTAATATGACAGTTCCGTTCCCCACTTTCCACCGAATTCTTAAGGAATTGTCCGGTGAGTCACTTAACGCCACGTTTTGTTTCATTACCAGAGCAAGAAAATGAAAATAATAAATATTTAATCCCTCTGATTTTGGATCAAATCCACAACCATCGCCTCTGCAGTCGCACGTGCTTGTGCCCCTGCGCCACGACGGCCTCTTCGTCTTTATAATATAGGATAAAGCGTGAACATACCCTTAAAATATCCATACAAATAATAGTATTTATTTATTCGATATAAAACCAAGGGAAGGCAATAAAGAAAACATTTACCAACTTCAACATTCAATGTTTTCCAATAACTAAAAAGAAAATTATCAATTTTGTAATTCCTTGGATTCGATTTAAATAAATCTGAAGCGTTGAGTGTATGTATGGATTATAACGAAATATCTCGAAACTCTCACATAAATATTCTCACGGTTTGTTAGCTCTACACTGGAGTAAAATACGATGCTTATATAACACTGTATTATACTAAGTACTATTACTGTGCTAGCTTTGTTGCTGACTTTCATATATTCGTGTAATATGTATACTGTTCATTGTATAGTGGCTTTTATTTGCGGGATTGCCTGCGTGGTCAAAAAAAATTGGCAATCGTGTACAGCGTGTTCGTCTTTACCATTATCTATAGACACGACAAAAAACTCAAAGTGTATATTTTATTGTTTTTTTTAGTAATTGTTGTTATAGCTTTACGCTGTATCCCGCACAAAGGAGGGTAGGCAGGAACCCAGTGTTAAAACACACTGTTGCCCACTTTCCGCCGAGTTCTGGAGGCATTATGTGTTGAATGGCGGAACTCGACGCCGAGCTTTGTCTCGACAACAGAGCGAAGAAATGAAAATATAAATGTAAGTAAATATTCCATTTCCTCGAGTAGACATTTACAGTCACATTTTGTGCCTCTTCGCAGCGACTGGCCTTAACAGAAATACATCATCTCTGAAAGATTTCAACTGTCTAACTATCACAGTTCATGAGATACAGCCTGCCTGGTGACAGAGGGACGGACAGCGGAGTCTTCCGCTGTATACTCCTATATATATATATATATATATATATTCCATTAATGCAGTTGACTCAACGGTATAGACGAAACTTTGTCAGTTTTGTAAGTAAAAGATCAAGCACGACTATCGAAATTGTGACCTCAGTATATTATATGATTTTTACTATACAATTTCGTCAGATAGTCGCCAAGTGAAGGTACGGTATACAGAATTACATTATATACAACGCTACTTTGCTCTAGTTTTCACTCTATTCAGCAATTCTTTTGAGAAAAACGTAAGCTTATACGATTTTACGGCGAAAGGGACAAAATACGGAGATTTACTCAAATGTATCGCAGAATATTTTTCTTTGGGTAAAGCAATATGTATAGGTATATAAAAAAAGAAATTTAAGTATGTCATAGTGGCACAATGGGTCTATGTCTAAATGTAAACGTGACAGTTACGAGTTCAATCGACATTAGTGAGTGTATTTGACTCAATCGTAGCGGAGATGTTAACGCGACGGCTGCGGGTTCCGTTCCCAGTCAGGGAAATGAAATATTTAATATGTTAATTTCATCGCTCTGATAATGAAGTAAAGCGCAGCGTTGAGTTCCATCACTCAATACGGGCTACGCGTTACAGTGTCTTCACAAGGCACCCGAATTTAATTCCCAGATTTCTGCCTACGTAGCAGGGTAGGCAGAGGAAACCTGCCAACATTTAACTCTCTATGGAGTGCCAGGTGTCTTAAAACAAAAAAAAAGTATAATGTTAAAAGTGTATGTTTAAAAAGTTTATGTTTTTCATCCAATAATTTTCTAATACGCTTTTATTATGTCGATTTGTAACAAAGTAATAAATCTAGGAAAATGAATTGATATTTGTTCTAGTTGTCTCTATCATAATGGAACTTGGCAGTTCTACGTATGTAGGTGACAATATAATAATATAGTATCATCGAGCTGATTTGATAATGGGGCAAGAACCTGAAAAGTAGAAATCTTCCAAAATTACAAATTTAGATAAAAAAATGTAGCATTTTCAAAAATGCGCGGTTTTTTTAAGCAATATACCTCAAATACATTAAAGACAATTTACATTTATTTAGGTTACGTTTAGATTTTATCTCCTTAATGCGGGAGGTGCTTATATGTATATAAAAAAAACGTCAATTCAGTTAGTCTCATTCTCCGCTTTTATTATCAATCCACTATCTTATATTATTAAGTATCAGCTACACGCTGTATCCCGTTTGCCATTGCGTGTTGAGTGGCAGAACATAACGCCGCGCTTAGCTTCTACATCACAGGGAAGAAATTAAAATAAATTTAGATGAATATTTCATTCCCTAAAGTGGAAATCGAAACCACAACCACTCGTGTTTACAGTCACACACTTGTACCTCTGTGCCACGAGCGACCTCTATATTATTAAGTAATAAATATAATATACATATATTTGTAGACTACTGAAGGATTTATAATGATATTTATATTACTTTGAACTTTTCTTCGAAGCTCGTCTCCATATTTACGAAGTTACTTAAATGATAGATGGATACATAAATCTAATAAAAGAATGTCTAAAATGTCTATGTCATAACTTTAATTCAGATATATTATAACATGGGTAAAGGCGTCTTTTTAAATATATTTTTCTTGTATCCTTTGTTAGAAATGATTAAATTTAAAAAGGCCAAATATATATTTTGTTCATAAATAATTTTGATCTTAAAGATAACATATTGCTTTTAAAAAAACAAATCTTTTTTTATACAACTGATTTTTGTATAAAAATGTAATTGTATTTTTCTTTGTGAGTAATTATTTATGTATAAGGTTTATTTGTAAAATGATTATATGGATTTTCGTCGCTCCAGAGAGAAGTTTGAGATTTGTTTATAAATTTCCACTTAGGAAAATGAAATATTTCATGTTTTTTTCGCTCTGATAACGAGCCAAAGCGCGGCGTTCAGTTCCGTAACTTAAATCGGTGCTTTGCGGAGATAAAAGAAAGTTAAACCATAAGTCTTACTATTTTAAAAATATTTTGTAATATAAATATTTATTTTGATTAGAATCAATTAAAAATCGAATTGAGGCATAACATTTTATACGACATGACATATTTACTAACCTTAATGTAAAGACAAATACAAAGGAAGGCAGTAGAATATAGAAGGAAAGAACTACGTACATAATAATATTTCAATCACATAAAAGAAAAGACGAGTCGAAGTTACATCGCATAGGAAATTGATAACTCTGATAAAGTAATATTAAGCATGGAAGTTACTATTGACCTGTAGTATATAATAAATGTGTTTATTTGTCATCTTTATACTCGTCGTAGTATCAAAGTTTGTGGGTTGTGTGTTCCCAGTTGTCCAGTTCCAGTTGGTACAATTATAAATTATCTCCGACTATCCTACGAAATGAGGCCAGTCGTGGCGCTGGGAAAAGTGTGTGACTCTAAACGCGACTGGTTGTGGGTTTGATCCTCAGCCGAGAAAATTAAATATTTATATAAATTTATATTTTCATTTTTCACTGTGGTGACGAGGTAAAATGCGACGTTAAATTCCGCCACTTTACAAAAAAATACTCCAGAATTCGGCGGAAAATAGGGAACGAAGAATCTTAACAATAGGTTCCCTCTGCCTACCCTGCTGTGTGCGGGATATTGCGTGATGCTATCCAAAAGGTGCATGATTCTGTAAAAAAAGTTAATTTGCGATAATATCAATGTTATATTCTGAGACAGATCTATTATAATAGCTCTACTCCAAGATTTTCATTCATCCAAGATTACTTCGAATGAATGTGTTGCGTATATGGTCAGATCGAGTTACGCCGCACTTCCACCTCAACATCTCCAGCCATGTATACGGTCTTTGACACAGTGAGTTATAGAACTACGAACAAAATTTTATATATTATATGCAAAAATTATATTATAGTATTTATAGTAAATCCATTATAGTGAAACATATTTAGGTATAGTTATTTCGTCATATATATGATTGAATTTAAAATATTCAAAAGATGAATATATAATATTATATAATCTTTTAATTTTTGATTTTGAGGCTTTCTTCATTTTTTTCATATTTTTTTTGTGTTTTTGTGTTATATAATTTATATTTCTAAGTACAAAAATAAAAAATAACAATTTATCACAATATGACAGAATATATTAGTTACAAAACCAAAATTTCAATCAACGAAATGCTTATTGAATCTGAACTAAGAAAAATGTAAAACTCTATACAAATGTTCGAACTGACACATTACCCTACTATCACTGAAAAAGTGGCTGTGCCAAATCATTCACTCAATTCCTCAATGCCGACTGTAAGTGCCGTCCATATTTTACCTCCGGTCATTAAATAGGCCGAGAGATGGCCGGAAATAAGCATCCAAAACAAACATCGGACAAATGACGCGGGTCCTAAAGGGAATATTTCAGGGAAACAGCTCTCTTGTTTTGACAAGTTTAGTTTCACAAGTGTATGTGAGCGGAAAAATAACATCTTCTGTATTTATGTATCGGTCTGGTTTTGATGTCAACTTTGTTTTTATTCTATTTCTGTTAGTCTTTTATTATAGACACGTTGTATCTCTATTTTCTATTAATATATTTCTTTTTAGTTGAAAGGTGTTTAAGATTTTTGAAGATATATTTTAAGCACAATATGAGTTAGAATATGACCTATGCTATATATAGACGACAATTTTATCGCGAGAGAACGAATAGATCCTTCAAATGGTTCACTTACACTCTTCAGCTTTTGGTTTCTTAACTATGGTTATTCTTATTCATTTACGTACATAAATCATATATTAGGGAAAAAAATACACGTAAAAGAAAGTTCTGGGTATCCTGGCAATGTTCATGATATAAAAATATTGTATTAACATTTAACGTGGTCATATTATTTGATAATTTCCAATCAAATCTTAGCCAAGGAGTAGGTTCAAACAGAAGTAGATCAATACAGATAATATCTTGACGTATCATTCAAATTCTCTCTCATACAATTTAAATAGTGCTCATATATACCACGTTATAAGCTTTGTGTTTTGAGCGAAACTTGAACCTACGAGTACGTCTATAGTGTGGAACTATTTTAATACAATACATACGCACCACGACAGTGTATTTTTTTTAAGTTCATACTGTATTCCGTTGCTTCACGCTGTATCCTATGTATGTAGTGAAAGTTTTAAATATTTAATTTCCTCGATTGGAAATCTAACCTAGAATCTATCGCTTATACACCCGCACACTTGTGCCACTGCGCCACGACTGGCCTCTCGTAACCGTTTTAAGTATTGATAAACTAAACATTTTTATGTAAATTCAAATTATTTCAGGTCAAAACGAGTACGTAAGAGTTCAAAAATAAAACGTCAATATTTATTTATTTCAGACTTTGCAAGTTTTACTGAAGCTATAAATATCTATATTTGTGTAACGCCTTCGGTATCTCCCGAAGGAACCTTAAAAGCAGTTTTTATACCACAATAACTTCTTGAATCTAGGATCGCTGTGACAAGGGAATATTGTTATAGAAAATCGATTTTGATAAAATATTACAATATATTTTTCTTTCTTAAAATGTATGTAACATGCAGAGTAAATTGACATACTCACATACTCATATATATATATATATATATATATATATATAAATAAAAACAAGAAAAACATTAACAATTAACAATATAAAGAAAAGCAACTTAAATCAATTAGAAACTGCAGTTTAAATTGTTATATCTGTGACAAAAGGCTGTAAAATGTAAGAATAAGAACAAAAGTACAAAAAAATACCTAGACAGTACGAATAGTCCCATTTCTTGGCACTCCTCCCTGTGTCTCCCTCTTGGCCTATTTACCTCTTTATCACAATCTGGGAAAACACACCAGCCTTATCATTTGAAAAATCACAGAATTAAAAATATTAATGTACCTATACATAGATATATTTTACAAATTTTTTTTTTATAAAAAATTGTGAATTAATGAAAGATAACATAAAACATTTAGTCTATAGCATTTCTGGCTATTTTTATTTTATTTTTGTGAACATATTTCAACAAGAGAGTAGTTAGTAAGAGTAGAAGTCATATTTTTCGTTATATATATTACATACGTATATACCTAATGCGTTCCGGTTTCATATATTTGAAACATTTTAATTACATTAAATATTCGTTTTAGCTTGAAAAATCTAAATCTATTATACGCAGTTAAAAGTTTTACTTTCACCTACAATACAATGTAAAATGTTATTATAAAATTGTGCTTTTAGAACTAAGCTAAAGTCACTTAAAGGATTTCCTATTAGATAAAAGAATAGTTATAATATACTTTTTCTATATTTACCATCTAAATATTATGAAATTTTCCTCTCCACTTATGATGACAGGTGAAACGCGACAGGTTCTGGGTTCGATGCCTATTCGAGGAAATAAAATATTTAATATTTTAATTTTTTCGATCTGACGTCGTGGCAAAGCGTGTCATTGAGGTCCACCGCTCAACACGTAATGCCTCCAGAATTCTGCGGAAAATGGGGAACGGAGTGTCTTAACTTAATCCCTTGTTTGTTCATTTCAATTACTCAGTTGCTCAGTAATTCAAGCGGGCGAAGCCGCGCGGGTCCACTACTACTAGTATAAAACATTAAATATGCATAGTTGCATAAAATATTTTTACACTACAAAAAGGTTCAATTATTTATCCTTTTGAAATATTACCACAAATTAAAACAATTTGGTATAATGTCCGATAATTACTGATAAATCGTAAAATTAATTGAAATTACGTTTAAGTGCACCATTTTAAAGATAATATAAGTCATTTAATATTATTGATATTTTTGTTCAATTAATGAATTGGTAGTTGCATTTGCATAATTGGAAAATAAGAATGTTTCAACAAATAAGTCTCTCTTAATGAGCTTTCAACGTAAGCTTGCTAGGGTCCCGTACATCAAAATGAAAAGCGGAACCCTTATGGCGTGGAGGTATCAAGTTGAAATTACAATCAAATTTACAGGGTTGCGGTCCCTGGGAGACTCAACGTTACGCCTTACACTACTAGGGCAAGCAAGTGCCTCGAATAAATATTGAACATGCAACCATCGCGATTACAGCCACATACTGTCCCATTATGCAAAGCCTTTCTCATCTTATAAATATTAAATAAAATATAATATCAAGTATAATAACCGTACACGATCGTAAGCCGGAAATAGGAAACATGATGATTTAAGACCCTCAGACTATAGTATGCTTATATTCTTAAAAGATTATACATGCACCGTTAACTTCTCCTATGAACACGCTTCGACAAGTCTCACGTCTTATTGAAAATTAAGCTGGGTTACTCTATAACTCGTTTTTGCCTGTGACTTTGTTTGAGTGAGTAAGGCTATAAAAATGATAAAAATAAAAATAAATATTACTCAATAATAAAAAGTTCTATAGGAGTAAGGAATAAAAAAAAGAGAAAGAAAAAAAGGACTTTTTATGAATCATACCTAGAAATGATTTTTAAAAGGCTTAATTAAAATTAGTAAATTTAAGCTTGATTCACATTCAAAGATGGAAAATACTCTTATACAGAAGATTATAACTTTAGAAATACAAGTCCATCGTCTCGAGACTTATCCCGAAGTGATTTCACACTTCAATTACACAATTTCTTTCGGCTTCCAGAGGAAAAATACAAAAATTACATTAGCATACGTAAATCGTTGTACGATGTGGATAGATATTGTCAGACGCATTCGTGGATAATACATCAAGCGCTCACCTACGTCACACCTGTATATTTGTATGATGTTCCATTAGGATTAGATAGCGTGTTGCCGATTTTTGTGGACATTTCTGAATATATATCTACTTATACATTTTTTTGCGTCACGCTGTAGAGGGTATACTAGGCTAGGCAGAGGGAACCTGGGAGCCTAATGTTCACATTCAGATATTTCATTCTCATTTTTTGAGAATTTTGAGGCATTTCTTCGCTCTGGTAACAAGGCAAATCGCACCGTTGAGTTCTGACACTCAATACGTAATGCATCGAGAAATCGACGGTAAGTGGAAAACGGAATGTCTTAATACTAGGTTTCTAGATTCTTGAGGCCTCTAGCTGTGAGGGATCCTGAGTGACGCTGAAAAAAAATCTTTAAAAAATCTTATAAAATTGAAGATTCTCGATGACTTTCACGCGTGAAAGTGAATTAAAAAATTATATTAAAAACTGATCCAAAATGCGCTCCTTTGTATTTCTGCCCGATACATCAATGACTTAATCAATACCTTATACCAACAAAAGTTTTAAATATTTTGGTAATTTTTTTAGTAAAAATTAAAACATCCATCTAAAAAATATTCTGACGTAGTGGGGACGTTTGGCTGTAAACGCGATGGTGGTGGGTTCGATCTCGCACACGGGAAAGCATTGTTTTTGATTTTTCTGCTCAAATATGAAAAAACGCGGACACTCAAATCGCAATGTCCCAAATTTGTGTGCTATGTACATATATCTATATAGTAATCTATTTGTGGCGTACCGATTAGACACGACCGTTGTGGGTTCAGGTCCTAGTCAGCGAAATATGTTTTTTTTAGCTTCATACTGGATTCTGCACATAGGGTAGGACAATATCTCTGCTTAAGCGAAAAGTGAAATACGGAGTGATTATTCGCCAATACGAGTATCTTGTTAGCATTTTTAGTAAAACGCAGGAGAGGTATAGAAATAAAAAAAATATTATATGATATTAAATCATATTATAAAGGTGTTGTATTGGTGTTGAAATTTAAAGAGTTTGACATACATTACTATTTATTCGACTTCTTTGTCGTAAATTACAAAGTAAATGAACACATGTGATTCTATAAAGGTAATCACATAATTATATCAAAAACTAAGAAAACTAACTTTTTATTTTTAATAACTTATTATTATTATTGTTCTTGTAAAGATAACGGTATAAATAATTTTAAATTTGAAAATAACACATTTCACAAATTCATTGGATGTTTTATTAACGTGGATTTCTGAGTCGGTTCGAAATATTTAATATTTTCATTTTCTCGCTCTGGTGTGAGGCAAAGCGCGGCGTTGAGTCCCGCCAACACACATTACCTTCAGAATATGGCGGAAAGAGGGAAACTGGAGAGTCTTAATGGGAACAGACTTCTTAACACTATGTTCCCAGGTTCTCTCTGCCTACCCTGCTATATGTGGGATGTTATGTATGAAGCTAAAGAAAAGCAATTGTGGTTTGTTAATCCACTAGACCTGTGAAGTGAAAAAGTAGTGTTTTAACATCATTTACTGTCATATAGGAGATATAAATGTTAAAAACCGCGACGTTGACCGCATTTTAATCATTTGATACAGACGCGCCTACATGTAAGTATATATATATATATATATATATATATATATATATATTTACTTTAAAAAAAATCACTAAAGCGAGAGATATATGACAATTTCGAAATCACAAAAGGATGAAACTTAATGTGTTGAAAACGGAACTTTTATATGAAAAATGATCTATTCTCGTTTTCATTTTTAAAACATTTTCTAATGTTACTGAGAGCCGACAAAGTGCGAGTGAGCTTTTGATGATAGTTATTTATTACATGGAAAGTATTGACAGTAGTTTTACTATAGGAAATAATATTATATATATAATCTATATAAGATTCTCGATCAAATTTAAATACACACATATACATATATGTATGTTTCTAGAGAAATGGTAATTTATAAAAGTTATATTTACCGATTTTAATAAGCACTTGTATTGACATGGTATGGCAACACTGTATTTTTATTTGATTAATGAAAGCACTGTTTGTAACAATTTTTTTTCAGCTTCACGCTGTATGTAGGCAGAGGGAACCTATTGTTAAGACACTCTGTTCCTCACTTTTCGACGAGTTTTAGTAGTATGGCGTGCAAAGTAGCGGAACTCAACGCCGTGGTTTGCCTTGTTACCTGAGCGATAAAATGTAATTATTAAAAATAACACTACCTCTATTGAGAATCTAACATACAACCGTTGCATTACAGTCAAATGCTTGTGCCACTGCGCCACGATGGCCTCAAAAATCGTATAAAAGGCTGTATTTAATAATATTTCTGTAATTAGCTATATTGAGCTGGACTAGGTAAGATTAGTGTTAGTGCATTATAAAGGAGTTCCTGAAGCATTACTTATGTCGTAAGCCCCAGGCACTGCTTCGACCTCAAAACTACCTATATGTATTTGTTGTAAGTTGACAAATTTATTTTACTAAAGTCCTTGGAATAAATACAGAAGACAACACATCACTCTTGTCAATACAATAACATTATATTGAGTTTTGTAATTATTATTTTATTTGTAATTATATCTACTTTTCACTGATTTCGAAAAATGTGTTATAAACAGCAAAAAAATCAACGTCGAACACTTTTTTACTTAGTTATTTTCATATTATTAATATATCTAAAAACTATTTTGAAATAATCATAGTTGTATTTTTTCTATTTCAGGTACATGCCCACATAAAAAAATTGTCTGGGTAAGAAGTTTAGAATGATATTATTCTACTGTATCTCCACTAGTTTCTTGTACCTCAAAATAGCTCGAGAAACCTTCATATTTTTTTATTCTGTTAAGTAAATATATTGTATAGACGTAAAACACATAGTATTCATTCTTTTTTGTCGGTTTTTGACTGAATGGGAGTGAATAATTTATTGGATGCTTATGTACATTATCGTTGTGTTTACAAGGTTGTTCTGAACACGATATAATGTATTTATATCGTATTCAGCACCAAATGTAAAGGTAACAAGTAGAAATACAATAACAGTTTAACTTATAAACGTATATATTTAAGAGTTTTCTTATAAAATACTCTAAAAGTGTTGAAGTATATTGAAGTATATCATAGGCATAAGGGATTAAAACGTTATGTTACACTTCACAATGAAATAATTAATTTCTCCGAGTAGGAATCGAACTCTCAACTGTCGCATTTACAGTTAGACTCTGTGTCGCTGTTTCACGATTCGTCAAATATAATTTTACTAATAATCAGTTTCACGGTGTATCACGCACACAGCAGAGTAGGCAAAGGGAACCTAGTGTTAAGACACTCCGTCAACCGTCCCCACTTTCCGCCAAATTTTGGAGGCATTGTGTGATGAGTGGCTGAACTCAACGCCGCTCTTTGCCTCGACACTACAGCGTTACAGTCACACCCTTGTGCTCGTGGGCCACGACGGCCTAATTTACATTTATAATATTTGTTTATGTAATACGTAATATAAATTATTACGTACTATTGTACGTATCATATTACATACGTACGCTAATTTCTTGAAAGAGTTATTTTTAGTATAAAGATGAAATAATAATAAAAATATAAGCTAATTCATATAGGGAACGAGCAAGCTATTTTTGCTTAAATTTCATATAAACTAGCAATAAAGTTAGATAGATGAGTAATATTTGAACTAAAAATATAAATTTTTGACCTATACATAATTCTGTCATCATTTATTCATTAACCTTAATTACCATTCACAATTTGAATGTAAACCGCTAACTAACTACGTTCATTTTAATTTATTTGAATATTTAAATAAACTAGATAGAAATTATGTGGAGAGTGGATAGTATTTTTAATATTTATATTTTTTATGGTCTTCTTTGTTTTGACCTTTTGTGGAGTTCGATTTTAGTTTTCTATTAGCTTGACATTTTTGTTCTCCACTTTCTGCCGATTTCTCAAGACATTGTGTGTTGAGTGGCGGAACTTAGCGCCGCGCTTTGCCTTGTTACTAGAGCGAGGAAATGAAAATATTAAATATGTAATTTCTCGAGTGGTAATAGAACCCACAACCTATCCCGTTTCCAGTCGCTTGCTTGTGCTCCTCCGCCACAACTAGCCTTAATATTTTTTGGACAAAATATTTTATTTTCACAGATGCCCTCATCTTAGAAAAAAGACGGAGAAAACCCTCTGTTCTACATATTCGCTCGATTTATAATACATACAAAATTTCTAATCCGTAACAAAAGTACATCAAACGCAAACTGATACGATCCGTACTAAAGTTCTCGTTTGTATCGTCGTCGGTAATCCTTTGTTTCTATACTAAAACTTTTTGACAGATAACAAAGTGAAGTCATATAAGCAAAAACATAAACGGAAGTGGCTTTTACACACTGTGGAATTTTTTTTTGGGAATTTTTCCTTTTGGATATTTAAAATGTTCTACTTGCACACATAAACTACTAAATATATTTATATGACACTTTACAGTAATATATAGCTTATATGTTATATCTTGACACAATTTGTACCCTATGTGTATATATATATATATATATATATATATATATATATATATATATATATATACATAGGCTACAAATTGTGTCAACGTTTTGTATAATTTAGCCATAATTTAATTAATTAATTACTCTCTTTTCCCGAACTCGTCATATAAAAGTGTTGAATTTAGACGGAAAGCGGAAAACTGAGTGTTTCAACACCAACTGAATTTTACTTTCTATCTAACCTGTTTTGAATACGGCACAGTTGTCGCCATAGAAGGAAAAATATTTAATTTTTATTATATTTAATTGCAGAGTTTCTTTATTTTGATTTGAAAGAAAGCAAACTTTGTCATCCAACAAGAAAAAAAATAAGTGACACAGAAAATAATGCTTTATCATTAGGGTAAATGAACAAAAATTTCGTATTATACAGAATATTCCCAAAATGACGATATATTCAACAACCTTGAGAAAGTAAAGGCCATGTAATTTAAACTTCGGATTGGATTTGCATATTGAAGAATGTTGTTACCTTCTATCTAAATACTCTTAGTTGAATATTTAAAATTATTTCAACATGCTCCAGATATGTTTCAAATAAAGTTAAATATTATTCTTAACTATTATAATTATTTTATTGTAATATATTATTTTTTGTAGCTTCACGCGGTATCCCGCACATAGCAGGATGGGCAGAGGAAACCTAGTGCTAAGACGTTTCCTTTAAGACACTTCTGTTGCCCCAGTTTCCTGGATTGGGAATCGAATCCACAACCTGTCGCGTTTACAGCCACACGCTTGTGCCCCTGCGCCACGACTGGCCTCATTCCATTTATTTATATATAGTTACAAAAGATTCATTACGTACAAAAAATGAATGATTTTTACGAATTGATAACAAAGATTTATCTAAAACCGATAATATTAATGAAGCAGCTTAGGGCTTAGGTAACGGGTAGCCTTTAACAGAATAGTCATTAGGTGGATCAATGGATAACTAATCAAAATGATCTTACGCCTAAATAGATTTTCATAGTTCAATGAAAGTTTTATAATATTATTGTTAAGCTTACAGAAAACATCTAAAACTTGGGCGAAAAAAAATTACGAATTACTTACGGGTTTAACCGCTACGGGTGTGAGTTTGATTTCCACTCTCTGGGAGTAAAATGTTTTCATTTTCTCGCTCTGGTAACGAGGCAAAGCGCGGCGTTGAGTTCTGCCACGCAACATAAAATGCTTCGAGAATTCGACGGAAAGTGGTAAACAGAAATGTTTTAATGGGAACGGACTGTCTTAACACTGCGTTTCCCAGGTTCCCTCTACCTACCCTGTTTTATATGGGAAGTAGCGTGAAGCAAAAAAAATATTTGATTTTATTTCTTTACATTTTACATGTAGATAAGATAGATATTGCTTTTTTATATACATAAGAGAGTAAAAGAAAAGATCTAACAAATCGACTTTGTAAGTGTTAATTACATGACTAACTAAGTAATCTTGTCAGTAGTTTCTTTCTACTAAAAAGATAGTATTTTCCTAGTACAACCTAATATAACTTTACATGGATTTTATTATTTATTTTTAGCATTTTATTTATTTAAAGCTTAAATAAAATAAAATAATAATTGGAAAAANGAAGTAGCGTGAAGCAAAAAAAATATTTGATTTTATTTCTTTACATTTTACATGTAGATAAGATAGATATTGCTTTTTTATATACATAAGAGAGTAAAAGAAAAGATCTAACAAATCGACTTTGTAAGTGTTAATTACATGACTAACTAAGTAATCTTGTTAGTAGTTTCTTTCTACTAAAAAGATAGTATTTTCCAAGTACAACTTAATATAACTTTACATGGATTTTATTATTTATTTTTAAGCATTTTACTTATTTAAAGCAATAATGTTAATTGGAAAAATTAAATCATACTTAAATTTTGATGTTGAAAACGCCCCTGTGCCAAATTTCAATATAATATTATGAGTCTGACGATTCCCAACGGCTCCATTACGGTACTTTACTCATTTTTATATCAAACAAAAACTTTTTTAAATATTTTTCGCTACTGGCTCTTTACGTATAAGGTTTTCAAGCAAATTATGTCTAAACAAAAATGCTGAAATGGCGTCCTGCGTTACTAAATGTATATCTGTAGTGAAAGATGCGGCATCAAATCCTGTAAAAAAAAAATATATATATTTTTTTCTACAAATTAGATTTTTATGTAAATTGTAGAAAATAAATAAAGTAAACTATTTTAAAACAATGTTTTTATATAAAACTTTCATGTAATTCAATACTAGAGAGATTGGATATTAAACATATTTGGCAAAAATGAGTCGAACGCTCGTGTGTTCTAAATTTTAGCTCCCAATAAGCTCTTTAAGTCAAATATATTTAGAAATGTTTCAAGCTCCTTGTCCTATGTATATAAAAAGTTTTATCATATTTTGAAATTGTATTGGACTTAAGGAAATTTAATGATATTTAAAAACTATAATAAGAACAAATCAGCTTCACCCTGTATCCCGCACACATCAAGTGGGTAGAGGGAAACTAGTGTGAAGACACTCCGTTCCCCACTTCCCCATACCACTAAGAAAATTATAGAATTTTGAAAACTTTATCACCAAGAATAATAAATTGAACAATATGGCACTAGGCTGGGTATAAAAACTTTTCGTACGATAGGAGACACGATCTGTGGTGGATGTCTACTGTCAGTTAGGTCACCTGTCACTGACAGTTATCACTACCATCATGTGTTCAGTTCCGCTAATCAACACGCCATGCCTCCAAAATTCGGTAGAAAATGCTCTCTCTGCCTACCCTGCTATATATCGGATACAACGTGAAAAAATAAATTAATAATATATATATTATATATTTTAAGTTCATAAAAGCAAAAATACTATCAGCTGTCTATTATATTGTATGAAATATATAAGTATTTTTTTAATAAGAGTCCGTCCAGTTAAAAAAAAATAATCGAAATCGGGGAGTTTCTATACAGGCGTTGAAACCATTTTTTTTTTTGGACAAAAGTTGCATATATTTTTTAATATTAGCGTCCTACTGAATTTCGGATGAACTGACATAACGGTTGTTCTAATAGCCTAAGATCCCATTACTTAAATCTGTTTTTTTAATAAAACGATAATAAGTGCAAATTATTAACATTAAGTAGCATGTTTAAACCAGGCAACCCTGGACTTGCGGCAGACAGAGCTGGCAACCATTGTTTTTCCAATTCCATATGTGATTTTCTTTCAAATAATGTAGGATTCACTTAAAAATGATTGCAATTTTCTCCAAAAATGCATTAAGTTTAATTAAAGGTCTACGCAATCCTAGTATAATCTATTTTACTATAATGTATCATTCTTAAATTTCATTAAAAAGTTTCATTAAAAAAACAGATCCCTGCAGATTTCAGCAATGGGATCTCGACCTATAAGGACAGTTGAGGCAAACTCGTTTCATTTTTGAACGTAATTTAAAATAGTATTGTAATTTGTTATACTTTTTTTTTGCTGATGCAATATTTTTCAGTGATGTTTACTGAATGACAAATGACGAACTGCTTGTAACTACCCTTATTTGTATGTTGTTGTGTTTGTAAGTTAAGTAATTTAAGAATGAACAGTCTCTAATGTAATTTTTGACTGTCAAAACGAAAATTATTGTATGTTATTATAGATTTTCACTCAAGGGCGCAATATGTTTATGCTTAAGATCATTTTTCCCTTTTTAGAAAGCGCATAAATAGGACCAACCTTTATTTATATATTTTTTTTTAAAAACATTTTTAATGCGCTATTAATACTATTAAAAACATAAAAAAAATGTCTTAGAAAACCTAAGCAAACGTATTGGACGGTTTCCAAGGTTTTTAAATAAAAAAGAAACGTTCAATTGTTTATATAATATATGTAAATAAATATAATACAACAATGTATAATGCTTGAACAAAACATGTCCAATGTAAATTGCAATTCTAATGATAATTTCATTATATTTCAAGATAAAATTAATATAATATAAAATAAAATAGTCATAAAGACAAATTAATACTGCCATCTTTTATCTACGCTCTAATAAAAACTTCTCATCTACACTGTAGGTTAAAAAAAAATCTATTGAATGTACGTTCCGTTTCTGTTCACGTGAACATAGACATAATGGATTTGAAAGAACTATCCAATATAAAGAGAATCACAGGAAATTGTTCCCCGAAACTCTGAATCGTAAGCTATAGTCTTAGTTCGTTGTATGTATGTATATTGTATATACCCTTTTTTTTGTATTTCATTAAAGTATGAAACGTTTGAGTAAGGACTTTCCTTTGACTGTAATAATCTGTAGTTTGGGTCACAAGCGGAATTTTTTTGTGTTACTACTGAAATTCATGGATATATGTACCTATATCTACTTATTTATTAGTTTGTTGATTTTTTATTCATATTTCATATTTGGAAATCTTATTTGTCATTGTGGCATAATTTGATATTTTCAAACAGCATACAATGGTTATGGGTTCTTATTCCGCTCAGGGCTATTTTTATTATGATGTTAGATTTTAGTATTGAGGACGTTGTAGGGCAGTGGCACAACGTCTGTCTGTACTTTTTGCATAAGACAAAGCACTCTCTTGAGTTTCTTTAGTCGGCATTTCAGGTATCAGGCGGAAAATAGACAACGAAATATCTTAACAACCTCAGTTTCCTCTGCCTACCCTGCTATAAACGCAATACAGCGTGAAGCTAGCTAAAAAAAATATTCTGACATTTCACATATTATACAATAATTCTAAAGGGTTGGACAGTCGAAAACGTAGAGTACCCCACAGAATGTGGAAAATGGACGAGGATAAATAACCTAATTCCGAAAGGTTCAAAAGATGTAAAATGAATAAATGATTTTTTTTATACATGCATAAACAACATATATGTAAAAATATACGCATAATTTTCGTTCAAATGTAAGGATCTATATATATCCTATGTGAAAAATTCTACTATGACTTGGTTTTTAAAAAAGAATCTTAATTCGTATTCAATGAAGTATGTATTCATAATAACTGACTAATCAATAAATCTGAGTGCTATATATTTTCTATATAGAACCTTATTGGCAAAACATGAAAATTGTTTGTTGAAAAAACACATAATCTTTAATTTTGTTACTTATTATTTATTTATTCTCTCAAAAAAATACAAATTTTAAATTTACTTTTGCTTGTACTTGTAAATATTAACCGTGTGTATTTATGTACATATGTATGTATTATATGGCTACGGAATATTAAAAATAAAAAAAGAACAAGTATAATAGAATGCATAAAATATGAAGAAACAAAACAGTATTTTCTACAACTCAGTATTTCATTCATATCTATCTGCATAGAACTCGTTACGTAAAAATTATGATTTTGTTTACGCCACAATATTTTGCCGTTGAATATTTGTAATCCGTAAAATTTATGACTGGTGACGCAATACCGAGTTATTTACTTCGTGACTTAAAAGACTTCAAATTATTAATCAAGGCCGTTGTGGCGCAGTGGCACAAACGAATGACTGTATGGTATGGTTGTGAGCTTGAGTTCCATTCGGGAAAATGATATATTTAATATTTTCATTTTCCCGCTGTGGAAAAAGGGCAAAGCGCGGCGTTCAGTTCCGCTACACAACTCGGAATGTCTCGAAAATTCGACTTAAAGTAGGAAACTAAGTGTCTTAACACTAGTTTATTTCTGCCTGTGTTATATGAGAGATACAGCGTGAAGTTAAAATAATTCTTAAAAAAGTCGGTTAATATTAGTATAGGAAAGTAATGTTACGGAGAAGAACTACAATTCAAAGTACAATTTTTTGTAAAAATTATAGAGAATTCGTGTCTATCGACTTTTTTAAACGTAACAATTTTCTTTATTTACTTAAATTTATATTTCCATTTCTTCACTCTGGTGTCGAGGACAAGCGCGGCGTTGAGTTCTGCCACTAAACACGCATTCCTTCAGAATACGGCAGAAAGTGGGGAACGGAGTGTCTTAACATTAAGTTCCTCTGCCTACCCTGCAGTGTGCGGGATACAGCGTGAAGCGTAAAGCTGATTTTAACAATTTTCTTACATATCGTATTTGTTATTTATGTATTTCAAAATATAGAACAGAATTTGGACATAAGAGTGGATCGCCCATAATACTATAATATTGTGACATCACCGGAAAGCAACTTTAGACACCGCCTTTTCGACGCTGAAAGACTTGACGTTCGCAATCACCCAACACAGTGAAGGAAAACCCAGTGTTGGAAAACCCAGGAAATATATTCAACATTGTACTTTAAAATCCTCTCCTTGAAAACATGTAGTGGAAAGCAATTGGATTGAATAGCGCCGTTTTCTACAGCAAAGGACTTCCCAATATGTACCTACGAATATCCACATATGGGGAAGTCAATGTATTTTTATGCTGTAAAAGTAAACATTAATTCTAATGTAATAGGAAGTTTATTTAGTACTTAGTTGTAATTTGTAGTCAGATATAGTAAATAAAATATTGTGAAATTAAGAAAAACTAATATAATATTATTGCAGCCATCATTACATTCACTTTAAGAACGTTTAGGCATTTTCTACGTATAATAGTATAATTGGGACGTATATTAGTAGTTCATCCTATTCTACAAAAATGAGTATGGTGATATACCTAAAAATTAAACATGTAATTTTATACTTCTAAGCTATTTATACTTTTATATGTAATGATGAAAAGCTGAAGAGTATGTTTGGACAGTCCAATTATTAAGGAAGCCTTTTTAGCAGGGTAGACAAATAAAACCTGGGAACTTGAGGCATTGTGTTTTGAACGCCGTAACTTAACGCCGCGTTATGCACCGTTGCTAGAGCGAGGAAATGCGTCTTTAAACTTAATATATCCAAAAACTGCAGTGAAGCCGCCGTTAAAAATTAATATATATTATAATTCAAATCTTTTATAAACCTTTTGTTTTATACCATTTAATAAAAATGTTTATAAATTCTTTTCTCTCAGTCCACATAATAATCTCGACATACTTTAATATTAAAAACCTGTTTGAGAAACATATTTTTCTATTTGTCATATCTAAAAATAAAGACGGGTCGCTAGTACTGAAACAAGAAAAAGACAGATTTTGCTTTATCAAAATTTGAATTTTAGTTTGCATTTTATCTATGTTCCAGTGCCGCGACCTCGTTAAATTCGGCTTAGGGCTTTCTTTAGACTAGATTAATTTTACTTACTACTTTATTTTATTCTGAATACTAAAATATAAAATAACTTCGCACTGTATGCTGTATATCAGGGAAGGCAAGAAGAACCTAATATAAACTTTTGGCCAACAGGGCTAACAGCACTAACCTCAAGTAAGAAAAAAAGAAGCTAGTATTACGACACTCAGTTCTCGACTTTCCGCTTCATTTTCGAGACATTACCTGTTGAGTGGCGAAACTCAACGCCGCGCTTTGTCTTGTCGATTAAATGAAAATATTTCATCTTTTATACGGATCCTTTGGTTTTTTTTAAATAACAGCAATTTGACTGCATTGTCTAATAACGCTCATACTGAATTTGTTTTCTAGAAGCACGATCCATCACTCTCGACACACACCGACAGAAAAATTAAGTATCGAAAAACGTTTTTTAAAACGGACCAGCTCTCTCTTCATCAATCATATCTTAGTAATTTTTCACTGTCTGTTTAAAATGATCATTGTATACAAGTAATTTTGTAAATGACATATTATTATTGTAAAATATAAATAATTTTCTCGGTTTATTCAAATTTTTTCGTCTAATGATAGCTCTACATAAAATAAATTTTGTAGAGTAAAAATTTAGGTCTTTGCGGGGTTTACATTTGCACTTGAATAAAAAAAAACTTTGAAATGTCGTGTCTATGCAACAAAATTATCAATTTTATAGAAGGAGTAAGCAAAAAGTACTTAAAATTTCGTATTTTTAATTTTTTGCTCATTTTAGAACCAACATATCTAACATATCGTTTAACGTTTTAGAGAAAACCAGCAAAAATTGCAAACTAACTGTTCAAAGCTATTAAACAAGCTTAATACATATTCCACAAAATAGTTTATTAGATTGTTACTTGTGTTTCCGTATCATCCTTTGAAAACTCTTTTGCGATTTGACTCTATTGTACTGGTCGGATGACCTGTCAGCTTCATTGTTTTGCTCTACTTGGATTTTAGTTTTGTTGTCCATATATTTTATATTTATTTGATTATTAAATATTAGTTTTACTTTCACTTCGTTAGTATAGACTTTAAGATGGAGAATTGAGGAAGTGTTACCCTACTCTTCAAGCTTATATATAGGTCAAATTTTAACAAGTCCATTAGTTTCGTCTGTCTTTTTTCTGTAATTTACTCAGTAACGGAATACTCTTCTATACATATGTTGGGCCAAATTATTTGAACTATAATTTAGTCCACTCGATGGCAATCATGGTGCAGGGGTATAAGCGTATGACTGTGAACGAGATAGGTCGTGGGCCCCCACTCCGGAAAATGAAATATTTAATATATTCATTTCTTCGCTCTGGTGTCGGAGCTGCTGTTGAGCGCTACTCAACACGCAGTGCCTCCAGAAATTAGTGGAAAGCAGTTAGCGTAGCGTCTTCACACTAGATTTCCTTTGCCTACCCTGCAAGAATGTGAAGCTGATTTTTTTTATAAATTAGTCAATTTACTAAACAAGCAACTCTTCGTTGGTGAACTCAATCATATTTTCGAATACTTTTCCTCCTAGATCATTAGAACTTCGGACAAGTAACTCAGTTATAGGATTAATCTAATTTGTGTCTTGCTTTTTTGAGAAGTTTGTTGATTACCGTGATCAATATAGACCAAAAAATTGTCAACTTACTCTTGTATTGTTGCACTAATTTCCACAGAAGTGACTGATGGTGTTTATTTATTTATTTATTTATTTATTTATTTAATACTTTATTACATCAACTTAAAAATAAAAATATACAAAGAAAACAATGTAAAAGTATGGTGTAAAGGCGGCCTTATCACCACAGGTGATCTCTTCCAGGCGACCCTTACCATTAAAAAGATCAGAGAATGCGTGGATATTGGCTGGTGTACAAATGATAAAATATGTTATTCTAATATGATATACCTACATAAAAAAATACATTCTATATATTACAAACTAAATTACATAGATACCTATATAAAATAAAATAATATAAAATACATACATCTATGGATAAATAAATATATAATTCAATAAACTTACATAGATAAATATACAATTACATACATACATAATTTATAGCGATAAGAAATAGCTTTTAACTTGACGCTTAAAAATGTGGACTGATTTAGATTGGCGCAGCTCGCGTGGGAGTGTATTCCAAAGGACCGCAGCTTTAACAGTAAAGGAATCACCATAGGCTTGTGTGCGGCTGAGTGGCAATTCTAATTTATTGTCGTCCTGTGATCTGAGGTTAAGAGAGTGGTGTTATGAGAATACCATTTACACACAACGAAATATAAAAAGTGTTCATAGATACCACACTTAAAAAATATTCAAGGCTTGGCATTCGACATAATTTTTATACTATAACTTATTTATTTAAGACATTATCCTGTCTTATTATATATATTTTTCTTTCAGAAATGTTTTTTTTATTGTACTATTTGTTATTATATTTTCTAGTATCTATTAAACCAAGATTAATAATTTTATTGCTCTTGGGTTGATGGATACTTACACACGTAAGTAGCCAAATACTCGTTTATCTAGTAAAACAGATATTGCTTTGATGTTTACGTAAATTACTTTCAATAGGGTTAGTGGTTGTAGTTATTACAAATTAAATATTCAAAAATTGAATAAAAATGGAATTATTGAGTAAATAATAAATTCCTATAGAAATAAATGTATAACGAGTGTATACAAGTTTTAATATGACCAGATGAGAGGCCGTTGTGGTGCAGGGACACAAGTGTGTGATTGTAAACGTGACGGTTGGGACTCGATTACCACTTGGAAAAAATAAATATTTCATATTTTCATTTTCTCGCTCCGGTACCGAGACAGAGCGCAGCGTTGAGTTCCACCACTCACTACGCAATGCCTTGACAATACGGTGGAAACTGGGGAATGAAAGTGTCTTAATAGGACGAATAAATGACTTACCACTAGTGGCTTCCAAGTTTTCTCTGCCCATCTAGCCACGTGTGGTACAGCAAGAAATTAAAACATTAAAAAAAAAAACAAGATGAGACGTACAGAGTAGGGGATAGAGTACTCTTACGTCCGGATTTTTTTCAGAACGTGGTTGTGGGTTCGATTCCAACTCGAGAGAATTTTTTTCTCTGATAAGAACAACTCCAAATGTTAAATTCCGCCATTCAATTCTCTTGACACAAGGTTTTCTTTGCATATCATACTATCTTATAGCTTTATCCCACGACACAACATGAAACTGATAAAAAAGTAAATTGTCAATATTACATTTTATAGAGATTGTCGTATTTTTTTTTAATATATTTTTTGGTTTATCTTTTCAATAAGTCAAAATGTAAAAAAAAAAATAACTGAAATTATTTTAGTTGTTTCTTTATACAGGATGGAAGTGTCAGCACCACTTTAAATGAAACCACAGTTTTAACTACTCTATAAAAGCCTAATACAATTAAAAATATATATATTCTTACACGTGGACTATTAATATCTATTTAAAGTCTTTATCTAATTTATCAAAGACACCAAAAGTTTTCCTTCAAAACTTCTGTAATACTTTTTATCCTCCTAAGGGTTAAGTGTAACTTTCGAGAAACTGTTTCTCTCTAAATTTGATCCATCTTAGCGGTTTGAAAGAAGACGGTTCAACTAAGTATAATATCAACTAAATAAGTATATTTTGATATTAAAACAAAGTTAGTAGTGAGTTATAAAGATGTTTAGTTTACCATTTATTTGTCATCACGTTGTTTCCCGCACATAGCTGGGTAGGCAGAGGGAACCTGGGAAACTCATGTTAAAAAAATCCGTTCCTATCAAGAAACTTCCGTTTCCCAATCGAACCGACAACCTGTCATGTTTACAGTCGCACGTTTTTACCCCTGCTCCACGACTGACCATTTCATGCCCCATTTTTTCTACATTACAAGACATTAAAAAGTGAATTATAAAATCCTGTATACTCCACGATTACCACATATCCACCATCACGCATCTATATAATATATCTTTTACTTCTTAGCTTCTCGCTGTATCCTTCATATAGTAGGGTAAGCAACGAAAATCTAGTTTTAGATACTCCATTCCTTTCTACGTAATTTTTGGCTCGATTCGTGTAAGTGGCGTGAGTGTCAACGCCGCGCTGTGTCTGTTACATGAAAAGGAAACAAATTTAAAGGCTAGCAACGCACCTTTAGCTCCTTTGATGTTACACGGGATCGTGGGCGGCGGTGATCACTTACCACCAGGTGACCCGTGCGCTCGTTTGCCTTGTCTTTTTCCATAAAAAAAAACAACACAAAACAAGGAAATGAAAACAACCCGTTCCCCAATTAGAAATCGATACCCACAGCTGCTCTCACCACTGCGCCACAACGGCCTCGGTGACCAACTTAATAAATATTCCATAAAATATTTAACTTTTAAACATAATTTTAATTAGCTAACATTAATTCATCAAAACTTTGGGCATTTTTGAAATATTTACAACGCGACCTATTTCAAAGTATTTAATATGTTCCAATTTCTAGCCACGAAGCCTCGACCTAATCGCGTGCATATTTTATAATGTAACACCAGCGTTCACGCGTAGGATTGAGTGGGAGCTAACCGCGGAGTCTAACTTCCCATCTCGTAAGCTAAGTTCAAATCGTTAATTCATGTACAACCTTTTTGATTTACATTTTAATGTTGTATTGTTTTTCAACGCGTCTAATGTTTTACTGTGAATTGGCTTAAAATGTTAGAATATGGTCCTTTTTGTTTTTTTTGTATATGTTACATTTGGTTAGGCTAGGTTACATTGATCATTTTCACTATCTCTCAATTAATATCACAAAAACCATTACATATAGATTGAAATCACGGTTGAAGAAATATTTGTGTCTTAAAAATAAATCAACATCCTCTATATATTTATTGAACAAGTAAGTATACAAGAGTCTGCCGAGCTACTGGTTATGCCCAATTTTATAATATAGTATTTACCAATTTAGAGATAATGTATCAAAAAATGTAAAATATACATGAAAGTACATACATATATAGACATTGATCAATGAACACACCTAAATCTATTAAGCATTCGATTTCTCGTAACATTTTACCGAAATAATGGAATCGATTTGCTCCAACCCAAAGGGAATTCATGCAGAACTTCCGCACCTGCAGTACGCTCTGTCACACACAAAAGGAGTTTATATAATTTAATATTATTATATATTATATGAGGCCGTCACGGCGCAGCGGCTCAGCGTGTTTGTTAAGGCGATCCACAACGAGTTCGATTCCCCTTAGGGAGTATAAATTATTTTCATTTTCTAGCTCTGGTAAAAAGACAAAGCGGGGCGTTGTGTTTCGACATTCAAGACATAATATCCCGAAAATTGGGTAGTTAATGTGTAACAAAGTATCTTAACAATAGGTTCCCTCTGCCTACCTTGCTATATGCGGGATACAGCGTGAACCTACTAACTATGTAGTTTCAGCTTAATAAATTACGTCTATAAAATAGAGGAAAAATAATATCAAATAACTTGACTTTTACCTTACTTAGTCAATTTTGATGATTATTACGTCAATCGATTCATCTTAACCTTAACCTTAAAATAAAAAATAAATGTCAAAATGAAAATAAAACAGGACCTAAAATTTTTCGACCCCTTTAAATGGATTCCGACTATTCTAATTAACTTTTGGACTTGTCTTTACCTTTTTAGTTTTATGATGTCGTTTTATTATGTTTTTTATAATTATTAAAGTCCTGCTACACTAACTAAAGGCCGGTCGTGGCGCAGCGGCACGAGGTGTGACTGCAAAAGCGACTGGTTGTGGATTCCATCCCCACTCGAGGAGATGAAATATTTACTTAAATTTATATTTCCATTTCTTCGCTCTGGTGTCGAGGTTAAGCGCGGCGTTGAGTTCTGCCACTCAACAAGCAATGCTTCCAGAATACGGCAGAAAGTGGGGAACGGAGTGTCTTAACACTAGGTTCCCTCTGCCTACCCTGCTGTGTGCGGGATACAGCGTGAAGCTAATTTAATTTTATTTTTTTTTGTGATAAAAATAAGTAAATTATTTCTTAAAATACAATAATATTATTTTGTATATTTGATAGTAAATAATTATACATAGAATCGAAATAATATAAGCTAGAACTATTATTGTAGTTGATCTTCAAACGACACTATTATTTTTTATGATTATTTTTAACTTTCTTAAAAAGTATTATATATTCTAATAATAAAACTAAATTTTATAAATGCATAATTTCTTATGTGGGGAACGGGTGTCTTAACATTAGGTTCCCTCTGCCTACCCTGCCGTGTGCGGAATACAGCGTGAAGCTGATTTATTTATTTATTTTATTTTTAATAATTTCTTATTAGGATTTTCATCCACTAAAAACTATGGATAAATTAAAACATGCTTGAGGATACGTCACTATATTAAATAAAAAAACCCTATAATAGAAGATAAATATAATATTAATATAATTTCACAAAACAGAATTTCCATAATGAAATAAGCAAGAAAAAATTAATTTATGCCACGAAATAATAATGAAAAATAGCGTCAACATTTCTTATCAAGAATTACGTCAGCATTTTTGCATCAAAGAAGAGTTTGCGAGATGAACAGATAAATGCCTAACTTTAAAATAGCTCTAGAGGCTGTTGAGTCGCTATTCTGATTTCACTCGCGATTACTTCCAGTAAATCGTTTGAAGTTTTCTTAACAAAATAGCGGACAGATCATGTTTCGAGAGAAAAACAAAGAAGCAAGTTGTTTAGGGTGAACTAATTTTGTTATTTTAATAAACGGCTGTGAAATATTTAGTTTGAAATTTTTAATTTTGTTTAATTTTTTTAGTGTCACGATTTTAGAGAGAATCTAGTGTTAAGACTCTTAATTTCCCACTTTCCACTCAATTTTCGAGACATCGTATGAATAAAATTAAAGATGTCACTTTTTTACCTGTAAAAATTAAATATAATCATAGTGGGAGCCGAAACCACAATTATCGCAACAACAGTCTCAATAATATACTTAAACTTAACTTAACTTAGCTCCACGCTTTATCCCTAGCGGGGTAGTCAGAGAGAACGGAGCGCCAAACGCTACGGTCTCTCTGACTATACGGTCTCTACATATATCTTTCGCCTCGTCCAGTGTTATCAACCTCTTCATACATGCCCTCCGGGGGGTCCTCATGCATTTTACGTGACCTTCCTCCAGTATCTTCGATACTGTGGTTTCGAAGGTCAACCGAGGTCTTCCCCAAGGTCTTTCTTAATATACGCTTTTGGATATTTACTGTTTTGTTTAGTTCTGCCACTCAATACCCAACGCCCTCAGAAATCTTAATGGGAACAGGATGTCTTAACATTAGCTTACCAGGTTCCCCCTGCCTATCCTGCTCTTTGCGGGATTCAGCGTAAAGCATATTAATATTTATATATACTATTGAAAAAGTAAAACACGAGTAAAAGGATGTTATGGAAAAACTCATTAGGTTAAGGCAATTAAATTTGTAAATCATAAAAAAATCAAATACGTTATTAATTTTTAAATATTTCCTCTGTTTGCTGGTTAAATACACTTAGGTGGCGTGGCTTCAGTCTTAATAATTACTTTTTTATAAGCTTTCCAATCAATTCCGTTAAATGCCTTATATCTTAGCTTTTTATATATACCGCATACGCATGTTCTTCTTAACTAGAAAGTGTCTCTAATTACAAGTGGTTTCAATGGTTAGCTGTAATATATTAACATTCATATAGTGTTGTTTTGTAGCAAAATATCTAAAAATTTGGCAAAAATCAGTAATTATTGGCCTCGAGGCTAAACTTGTGTAAATATTAATGTTCAAAGTACTATTTACAAAACGAACCGTTTTGTTAAATCTCTAAAAAGATAAATTTACTGGAACTAGTAACCAGGCAAAGTGCAACGTTCAATTCTGCCACTCAACACGCAATGCCTCCAAAATTCCGCGGACAAGATTATGAACATAATGTTAAGACATTCCGTTCCCCGAATGTCTTAACATTATGTTCAAAGTTTCCCTCTGCCTACCGCAGACATGGTGTGCGCAGGATAAAGAAAAAAAATCGTTAAATAATTATTAAGTTTATAGAACTAAAAATATAAGTATAAATCATCAATTAAACCACAGTTTTATTTTAAGTTAAACAAAAAATTATATAATATTAGAAATTCAATACAAATTGTCTAACGTCCATTCAAAATTTGCGTAGAAAACATCGATCGACATCGTAAATAAATCGCACATGAACCCCGAAACCTATTTGGACTGTATCCAAATATGAACAAATAAAAGCCAATCTAACTAACGCTTTCAATAATAACCCCAAAAACTTTGAAAATACGATTCAAAACCGCAAAATCTGATTCTTCTGACGACTTGCCCACTTATTCCTTTTCAACAACAAGGTAGTTTTTCGAAATTTTTGTGATAAATCATAATTTGTTGCCGGCATCGTGAACAATGATTGTAGATAAAGGATTCAGATTCTTCATTTTGTAGCTTTTGAAACTTTAACTTTAAGCTGTCGATAGAGAAAAATTGAGTGCCAAATATTGTTCTGTTTTCTCAATACTGCTTTTTCGAATGTATTTTATTGTTGTTCTTGTTCAAAGATATGAAAGTGGTGTACTTTATTGTGTAGTATTTTTTATTTACATTATATATATATATATATATATATATATATATATATATATATATATAATATATTTTGTGAATTTCGTAACATAGAGATCAATCATTTTGTTATAGTGTTTTCGCTTGTTAAATATTCAGTATGTTAGGATTGTTATGTAAAAAATCTTTTTTACCAGCAATAAATAATACCAATAAAAAACATGTTTGCTTTTATTTATAACTACATTTTTTCTCAAAAAAAAAATATATTTGTATGGATAATTGAACATACTCGATTGTTGTCTATATCAGAGTATAACAATAATGACTTTCAAAATATAATAAATTGTAACAAAACTCTCTTGAACTATACGGCCAAGCTAATTGAGTCAAAATATGTATAAATCCTTCATTTTTTTATTGTTTTTCAAAGTTCCCAAATTCAGATCAAAGTTCTGCTAGTTGCTGCTGCGGCTATGGTAACAAGATACAACGTGGCGTTTGCTACTCAACATCCAATGTCTACAAAATACGACGGAAAGTGAAGAACGGAGTGTCTGAATATTACCTTTATCTACCCTACCTCAGCCTACACTGTTAAATGCGATATACAGCGTGAAGCTAAAATAAAATCTCTTATAACCCCTATAATAGAGAAGAGGACAGGAGTAGTGTTGTCTTCTGTATTAAATGATGTGAAGAAAACTGCAGTTCGGATAATGTATTTTATTGAATTGAAATACAAATAATTTATAAAATTATAAAAAAATATAATAATACTAATGCTAACTAGGCCCCTTTAAAACACTCTGCTTCACTGCTCCAGCCCAATATAGCAAATTACTTCAAATGTAAAAGTACCGCCGTATATAATTGCTTTTGCTTACATGGCTGCCTATCAATAAACAATGCTGCCATAGCACACCTGCTATTGCATACAACAAATAACTAAAACACAATATATTATTATCGGCAAATATAGCAACTTAACAATAGACTCTTTGCGATCAACCAGCTCATCCTCATATATACATATACTAGCGGCCCACCCGTGGCTTCGCCCGCTTAAGCTACATGATTATTAATCTAATAAACAGAATTGACTGACAACTGTAATAACTTTTTACTTAAAAGTTAAACCGATTTACTTGAAAGTTTCATCAATTGCGTTGTTTTAACTCAACTTAACATTTAAAGTTTGTTTCATCAAAATCAGTTCATTAAAAAAAAAGTTATCGGCATTTATATATTTGAATGAACTCAAGGCATTAGTTTGCGTGCGAATGTTATATAGCAATCGCGCTGGTAAGATTCCTGGCTAAAGAATGACATTCGAAACGTCTTGGTTATATGACTGTTGATAAAAATATATATTTTTAAAGCACTTTCAGAGTACAAACAACAAAGTAAACAAAATTGAATTGTTAGTGAAGGTTAGTTACGTAGGCTGCAGTTGGAGGGTTAAATACGATTTTTATACTTAAACTTATATTAATAAAATTTTAAATTAAAATACAATTTAAATCTAAAACTAAACTATATCTAAGACTACTGCCTTCAATGTTGGAAAAGCAGTAATCTGTCTAAACCTAAATTAATCTAACTTAACCTACGACTTAATTACTCCACGATGGAATAATAAGTGTGGGAACGGAAGAAATTCCTTTCCCACCGGCGCTGTTCACCCGATCTCTCCTTTGTCAACATTTTGTGGCGCTCGGCCGCCTATCAGACGGACATATTATAATATTAAATAAGTTTTCCGCCTGTGACACCGAGCGCTATATAACAGGTTAATAAATATTTCATAAATAATAACAGGTTTAAGTCGTTATTAATTCAACACATAGATAACGACCGATTTGATCTTCAAAGAGATATTAAGCAAATGTAAAGATTCTTCGGTTCGTTCATTCGTTTGAAATAAATCTATATAAAAATGCCTAAAAACTGCCTTTCTACGTGTACTCTGTAATAACTACATATTTCCCAATTGTACATTTAGCCAATAATATATGTAACTAATTTAAAAACTGTACAGGAGTTAATATGCAATCATTACAGTTATTTTACAAAGAGTATTATGAATCCTTCAAATCAATAATTTAACATTTAAGGGTTTTTCTGAAAGAGTATATTATTCTCTGACATCAGCACATTTAACCGAATTTTAAAATTATGATGAGACGAACATTACATAAGTAAAAATAACGTAATGTTACAAAAATATATACGTATAAGAAATAATTAGCTTTGTATATATTTATATAAACATCAAATATCAACATCTGTCGTATTTTTTAATTTAAAACAATCAAAGTAGTAAAAAAATCATATTAGAAGTCATTGCAGTTGTCAATCAATTGTGTATATTAGATTAATAATCATATTGCTTAAGCGGGCGAAGCCGCGGGCGGGCCGCTAGTATTATATATAGAGATAACAAGACACTCATACCAGACAATAGGGGTTTTGCAAAAATTACGTTACTGTCTTCGTTTAAAATAACGAGATATACTTGTATAAAGCAAATTTGTAAAGTTCTGAGTAAATATCCTTACATAGAGAGAAAATTTCATAAACTTCGGATATAAGCGGAAGAAAACACATTAACTTAAGTGTATTTACAACCATTGCTACTTTGGAACGCTTATAGTGGAATTATGTGATAATGTAATGTGTAATGTAAGCCTTGTTTGTATTGTTAAATTATAGGCTTTAAGGAAATTTGAAAATTATTAGTTGTGGTTGTTGTGTTATAGTTGTCTTTAAAACGGATTGTTGCGTCAATTACGGAGAATTGAAAGTATAGAACGATATTTTCTTATGCTTTTTTCATATATTTTAAATATTACATTTTTGATTTACATTTATCACTAGGCTTCCAAGTTCCCGCTGCCTATAGTGTAAAGATAAAACAAGAATGTAAGGTCATATTTCGTATAAAATTTATAAACAGTAAACAAAAAATTTAAAGCACTAGTATAATGTGTGTACATATTTAATATCTTTTAGTAAAACATAACGCGGCCTTTACGCCATTCAACAGTAGTGGAGTCTCTTAACACTAAATTTCCTCCTTCTACCCTGCTACATGCAGAATACAGCACTTCCTTATTTACACATCTTAGAATCAAAATATTTTTTTCAGTCAAATAAAATAAAAATATAACTCAATTCTAATAGCGTTGACGATTAAGTTCCATTTTATTCACATTTCCCGATAAATTTTGTTTGTCCAATTAACAATTCTGTGATTTGATGGCGACTTTACCTTATAATTAACCGCTGCTTGTGTCCTTGATGTTGGGTTATTGACCGTTTTTTTAGATTATCTCTTTGCTTTTCCTCGTTAGGGATTACGGATGAAAGAATGCAATAAGTGGTGTTGTCGTTTAATTGCTTCTTGTTTCTTGTGTTTCGAATTCTTCTTCTGTATAAGAAAATAAAATACTGACTTCTTGATTAGATTTCCTGTTTTTTTTTATTATTTTTACAATATTAGAAAGAATTGTAGAGCCAAACTACGAGTGACAGAGACTCAACAGATTGTAGGTTCGATTCCCACTTGAGGAAATCAAATATTTAATGTTTCCTTTTCCTGGCTCTGGGAACCAAAAAGGCGTATTATCGTTTCGGCACTCAACATGCAATGCCCCTAGAATTCGGCTGAGTGTGGGGAAAGGAAATGGAAACGGAGTATTTTAACCAAGTTACCAGTTTCCCTCTGCCTACCTTAGTATAAAAAAAATTAAAAAAAAAAACAATTTAAAATTATTTACCTAATCAGTACAAATTTATATATTTTTTCCAAATTAAAAGCAACGCATCAAATTATACTATAACCTGCCTATTTTAAATAAACTTTTATTAATGTTTACTGAAAACCTGCTGGTTTCGAAACAAAGTTCCGTCAAATGTTAAACTTGTTAATTGGACAAACAGGTTTATTAGTGAAGGTAGAGCTGGGCGGAGCGAGTTTGCAAAATAAATTATTGACAGTGCCTCAATTAGCCAACTTCATTGTGGACGGTTCAAATTGTATCTAATTTAAAATATGTCTAATTTTAGTTATTAATATACCTAGTACATAACATTGGCACACAATACAGTAGCCGATAAAGAAGTAAACTAACTCAAAATAATTAAATCAACCGGCCAAGAGCGAGTCGGACTCGCCTATAAAAAGTTCTGTAGCAGCAAACAATAAATATAATAGCACCATCATCATTATATTATACTTGATATGCTTTTTTTAAACGACTTCAAAAATGAGAATGAGAGTTCTCAATTCGGTTAAATGGTATTTTTAACAAAATTATCCAACTACCTAACTTAGCTTCACGCTGTATCCCTAGCGGGGTAGTCAGAGAGAATGGAGCGCCAAGCGCTACGTTCTCTACATACCTCTTGCCACTCCTCCACTGTCATCAACCTCTTCATACCCTCTAGTAGGTCCTCATACTTTTAACGTGACCTTCCTCCAATATCTTATACTGTGGTTTCAAAGGTCCATCGAGGTCTCCCCGTAACTCTCTTATCGCTCACTTTTCCCTCATTCTTTAATCACTTATTCGTTCGACGTACCCAAACCAGCTAAGCACGTTCTTCTTCATTCTTACCGTGACCTCCTCGCTAGTACCTGCCATTCTGTGTATCTCTTCATTGCTGATTCAATTAGCTAAGCTGACTTCACATATCCTACGAAGAGATCGCATCTCCATGGCATTCATTTTTCTTCTGTAATACCCACGTTTCGCTGCTGTATAACAGCGTCGGTACCAACACTACTTTGTTTGTGCTCTGTATTTTTATTTTCTAAATGATCTCTAAATCACCACCACGAAATCTTCTCCGTGGTTCAAAAGTTCGGAGGAAGACATATTTTTTACCAGTGTACCTCGCAAAGTATTGTCACAATCAAAAAACTTTTTTAGAAGCCTCCATATCAATTAGAAAGACCTGTAGGATTATTCTCTTGATTTCTTTTTTCATCTCTGCGTTACATGCAGGATGTGCTACAGATACAGTATCCATAGCCTCCGAGAAAAATGATAATGACGTACAGACGGACAGACAGAAGGGCATTATTAAATTATAAGGATTTCTTTTTTGCCATTTGGCTTCTGAAATCTAAAAAATTGTGATTAAGTAATAAGAATGACAATGTTTTTTTCATTGTTTTAGCAAGTATCCTTTCTTAAGTCAAAGTCAAAGTTTTGCCGCTCAACACGCAATATATTTCGAAAATATTGGGCGGAAATAGGGAAATCTAGTGTCTTAACAATCGATTCCCCTTTCCTACCAATTTTTATGTGGGATACAGCGTGAAGTTAAAAAAATGTACATATAAAGAAAATTGATGATAATCTCTATATATATATATATATATATATATATATATATATATATATATATATATATATATATGATGCACTCACCGATGAAACTATTGGATTTAAAAAGTTGAATTGTATATAAGTTAGGATTTTGGAGGTATTGTGTGTCGAGTGACAGAAATCACTCCGCGCTTTGCCTCGTACTAGACCGAAGAAATGAAAATATGAATAATTCCATTTTCTCTTCAATTTCCATGAAAAGTACGGCCAACAGATGATGCAACAAAAGTCGAAACCTAACGCCGCACTTTGTCGTTGTGTGTATAATTTGAATATTAATTCTACATATTAATTAATACATAAACTCAAAAAAGGTACGTACAATTTTCTATACATTTTATAACATCATATATCATCAAACAATGTTAATTGGACAACAAAGCTTATAGGCGAAAGTAACACATGTGATGTATTGACAAAACAAATGTGAACTCTCAGTTAATCGAATCTATTCCACACAAAACTGTTATTTACTTTGCTATTTCGTTTTAAAATATTTTTATATAGCAATAATAGGAATATATTTTTTTTATTTATAGAGGCCAGTCGTGGCGCAGCGGCACGAGGTGTGACTGTAAAACCGACTGGTTGTGGGTTCGATCCCCACTCGAGGAGATAAAAATATTTACTTAAATTTATATTTCAATTTCTTCGCTCTGGTGTCGAGGTTAAGCGCGGCGTTGAGTTCTGCCACTCAACACGCAATGCCTCCAGAATTCGGCAGAAAGTGGGGAACGGAGTGTCTTTACACTAGGTTCCCTCTGCCTACCCTGCTGTGTGCTGGATACAGCGTGAAGCTGATTTATTTATAATGCAAACAAAAATTTAACTAGCTCGATTATTTGTACTGGAGTAGATATACAGAAGTCCTTTTTCTATTACTTTGATACATTATACCTTAATGTTCATGGAAAATGATAACAATATCATATCTAAATAAAGTAAATTCTACTGGACTACTATTTTCTAGCAAAATGTACACTTTCTTATTAATATTACAAAGCTAAAAAGTTTGCTTGGTTGAACGCGCTAATCTCAGGAACTGCTTGTTCAAATTGAAAAAAAAAAATTAAATAGACAATAATATTTATCTAGAGTCGGTACCAAAGATTCAGTTTTACGGCAGCGAAACGTGTGTATTACAAAAGAATGAAAGAAAGATGAATGCTGTGGAGATGCGATCTCTTCATAGGATATGCGGAGTCAGTTTAGCTGATCGAATCCGCAATGAAGAGATACACAGAATGGTAGGTACTAACGAGGATGTCACGGTGAAAATGAAGAAGAACGTGCTCAGCTGGTTTGGGCACGTTGAACGAATGAGTGATGAAAGAATGGCAAAAAAGATTTATGATAGAAAAGTGAGCGGTAAGAGAGGTAGGGGGAGACCTCGGTTGACCTTCGAAAACACAGTATTAAAGATACTGCAGGAAGGTCACGTTAAAAGCATGAGGACCCCCCGGAGGGCATGTATGAGGAGGTTCATGACAGTGGATGAGGCGAAAGAGGTATATAGAGACTGTAGAGCTTGGCGCTCCGTTCTCTCTGACTACCCCGCTAGGGATAAAGCGTGAAGTTAGTTTAGTTTTTAGTTTTATATTTATCTAGAACAACTTTTTATTATTATTTATTTAAAAAAAATACAATTAAAATAAAATACGAGGCCGGTCGTGGCGCAGCGGCACGAGGTGTGACTGCAAAACCGACTGGTTGTGGGTTCGATCCCCACTCGAGGAGATGAAATATTTACTTAAATTTATATTTCCATTTCTTCGCTCTGGTGTCGAGGTTAAGCGCGGCGTTGAGCTCTGCCACTCAACACGCAATGCCTCCAGACTTCGGCAGAAAGTGGGGAACGGAGTGTCTTAACACTAGGTTCCCTCTGCCTACCCTGCTGTGTGCGGGATACAGCGTGAAGCTAATAATAATAATACAATTAAAATATAGAAGGCTCACCCTTTAAAAATAACAGATATTTAGTAGAGAAACACTTTTATAGCAAATAAAAATACGAGTATTCACTATATTGACCAATTGGAAATGCAATCAACAAGGGGTTTTTGGTGAAAAATGAAGAAAAAAATAATATGTTTGGTTTTTATACGAGATGCAGTACGAAGCTTACAAATTGATTGGTAGATCAATAACAACCCACTGACGCTGCTGTCCATCAAATGTGAATGTGAAAATGTTTTTTATTTCATAACAGTGGAAACAATAATTTTTATATAACGAAATATTCATTTTTAGGCTTCCGTCCACAAAAGATAAAATTGAAACTCTACAGGATCACTTTTTCGCATGTATGTTCGTCTGTCAAGACTTCTATTCGTATTGAGGTCGCGTGGAGGCAGAGAGAAAAAATTAAGCTTCTAACCTTCTAATCAAAAGATACGAGCATATATCGTTTTTGTTGATTTTATGTGGAATTCGCTTAATTCTATTATATAATCTATAAATATCTCAACTAACACGATTTATCTCGCGTAGCAGGTTAGGCAGAGGAAACAGGGATAAAATATTCCATTTCCCACTTTTCCTCGAATTTCCATGTTAGTTGCGTGTTCCGCTGCTGAACAGGACGACGCGCTTCGTCTACACGAGAGGCAAAATAAAAATAAATTAAATATAATAATTTCCCCGAGCACTAATCGAACCTACAATTGCTACGTTTACGATCAGCATTGTCCCGCTGCGCAACGACGGCGTCATAACTCAGCTACTCATTAAATATTATATCACACGAATAGTTCGAAATCTATTCATCCAACTCGGTCATACAAGGAAACACATGGTATTAGACCATTCGATATTCCGCCTTGAACTGCTTAGGAAGTACTTGCTATTCAGATTAAACAGCTGTTCTGTAAAGTTTCAGCATTTCCATACGAGCTTATTTGAATGCAATTGTTAAATTCTATTCTATTTAAATCTTTATATTTGTATAAAATAATGCTCACACCGTCGTGGCATAGTAGAAATGTATCTATTATAATAAAAAAGAGTTCGAGAAATTTCGTATTAAGTGGCGGAGCTTAATGCAGAGATGAAAAAAACATCAATCCCTGAGGAGAGATCGAACCCACAGTCGTGTGCTATCTTATTGTGTTTTTTTTTATTTGTTTAAAAATTTTAGATATAAGTACAATTTTTTAGCGGTGCGCTGTAAGCATAGCAAGTGATTTTTTGAGGCACTGCGTGGCGGAAAGACACCCCACCCACGTTAACAGAACATGAAAATAAAAATAATAAAAAAATAATTCCCCGGGGTGGGAATGGCATACATAACGCGTTTACACTTGCACGCTTGTGCTCCTAAACCACGACGTCCTCTGTACATACATAACAATATGTTACAAAATCAATCAATTCATAAGCTTATTTCACTTATACTATTCATGTATAATAAGAAATAACAAAAGATATTTAATTTATTTATTAGTCACACAAAGAAGCTTATATAGTATCTAAAACAAAAAAATAGTAAAGTATCTAAAAAAAAGATTGTCTCAAGTAGCAATTATACGTAATTGCTACTAGTATACTAAAGGTATGACCTATGTAGAGAATAAATTGGTCTTTAATCCTAGCTTAGTGAACACTTTATATTTTTACTTCTACCAAAATAAACTTTCGATACAAACAAAATCTCTTGGAGAAGTATTTTTCACAAAGGATCATCGATAATACATTATTTATTTATTAGATAGATAATCTTTAAGGTTAAGTAGTGAGCTGCTACATTGTTTTATAGTATAGATTAGTATAGATTATTTCGTTACTGAGAGTGATTAACAGACAAGACACAGATGAAACAACTGACCTTATAAAGCTCGAAGAGGAAAAAGAAATAAGAGTTGGAGTATGGAGAATAACTAAGACAAGATTTCTCGAAATTTTTACGAAACAAACGAAACAAAAAAGTCTATTTTACGTCTTCGTCTTCGTCTATAGGCTAAGTTCAAACGAACGCGCGGCAACGCACGGTTGGCTCGGCGCACGGTTTAAAGTCTACAATTGTGTATCGACCAGTTTAGTTCAAAAACGAGATGCGATCGGTGATATGCAATATCTTACAGTACCATCGGTAGGCTACAAATCCTTTACGACGATACAAAAAATTAAAGTATGCAATCGACATCTTAAAGTACTTGAAAAAGTGGTCTTCGTGTGGTCTTAGTATGGGATATAAAGTCATAAACAGGTAACATAAAAAAGTCTTTGACTCAAAATAGGGTGAACCCAGTATCATCTTTGCTTCCGATGACGACGTCGCAGTTTGCAGTATAAACCCACATGCCTCCTCCAAGTCTATTCTCACTAAATGTTCGCACTACAATTCCGCGGGCAAGCCGCCGCCATCTGAATGGCAAAATCACGCGGCAACGTGCGTCGTCGCGCGTTTCCTGAGCTTAGCCTTAAAATCCACGCAAACAAAGTTACAGGTGATGACTAGTTTCAGTGTAAAAATCCTTAAGAACACCACACGCCTGTAATACATTGTTGGTAGCTACTATATTACTTTCAAACGTTATGGTCACTAGCAAATAATACTATATTTTGAAAAATCGCCCTTATGTCTTAGAACATACGGACTTAGAATAATACATTGAAAGTTTAGTACAATTTATGTTTTCATAAACTGCTCACTTTATGAACTATATGAGTCTTTGGTTACAGAATTCTTATTACTTTTTGGATTTTCCTCATATAATTCTTAGTATGTGAAGATATTTAAATGGTGATAATTATTTATTCAATATTATTTAAGTGTATTTAGGGAATATTGAGTAATTATTTTATTATGGTTAGGTTTTAACTTCACGCTGTATCCCGCACATAGCAGGATAGGCAGAGGGATCATGGGAATAAAGTGCAAGGACTTCGTTCCCATTATTACATTCCCGTTCCACACTTCCCATCGAATTGTGGAGGCAATGCATATGTGGTGGTACTCAACGCCGCGCTTTGCCTCCTTGCCTGATCTATGAAATGAAAATACTAAATATAATTTCCTCAATTTAATTGATTTCCTCGGCAATTCAATTCTCAACAGTGCCATAACGGCCCCAAAATAAGATAATTATAATATAAATAATAAAATATTTTAGAAATTATTAAAATTCAAAGATGGGAAAGGTACATTTAAAGATTATGATGAAAAAATAAATAAATGATTATTAATACTCTTTTTTTTATTTTTATCAGATCATTACTTTAGTAATGATACGATAAAAAATGTAGAAAGATATTTAAAATGTTAAATATAGTTTCGCCAAAATTCAACGAGCGAGTCCCTAAAGAGCGCCAAGGGCTTAGTGCCTGACAAATGTGAAAAGATAGCCGTCATATAAATCCTTTAACAAACTAGAACTTTCATAGGACTAGTGAGCTAAAAAGTTTGTTCAACAATTCTATGTTAATAAAAGATATTATTATCCCAAGCAAGATATTTTTGTGAGAAATTTTAAATAAATAGATATAGAACCCTAGCAAAACCTCAGTTATAGTTGCTCATTTGGTAAAATTATTTTACTTAATCTCTAAATTCATCTATATGTAAATTTCAGATTATTCTTAATTAGTTTTATGAATTACGGCGTTGAATATTAACTTAATGCATTCTTTATTAATGTGCAAATGCAGAAGGTGGAGAAAAGGTTTGGTTTTGAAGAATTTCAGTACCCGCTACATTCAAACTTTTATGTTTTTTTTTAAATATATGTTGTTTCTTTTTAAAAATGTCAAGAACAAACACTTGTATCGAGGTTTGGTAATGTAGTAAATCTTTACATACGTATAAATGAAATTGAAATTCGAAAGTAATCGTGTTTTTTCAAGTGCATAGTTATTTTTTACATGACACTAAAACACAAAAAAGAACATATTTTTACTTTTATTTTCTGTCTGTCTGTCTGTCTTTTAGTTTGTCCAGGCTAATCTACAGAACAGTTGAACCGATTCTTTTGGGATTTTCGCTAAAAGATAAAAGGGGCTGTGGAACAATACACAGGCCACTATTTATCTCGTGGAATCGGGATTTACCGCCTATAAAGATAGATATGAAATAACTCTAGATTATTTTTTATTTTAAATAAAATAAGAAAAACAAAATATATTAACATTTTATTTTTAATACTCACATTATGTCAAATAACTCCGAACATTGTTTTAGTACATTCTTTTTCCTTCTTATAAAATATGTATGGCAATACATCATTGTTAGAAATTCTTTCCCCAGTGCCTTTTATGATTCANTATGCAGAAATTTCAATTTTTTAATAGCTGACCTGATAAATTATATCGATAGAATGCGTTTGGCATAAAAAAGTGAAAATTGCCAAATTGTTAGTTTGGCCCATATACATAGGACCCATCGATATAGGTTATAAAGAGAAACGATTAAATAATATTCATCGATAAGTTTGACTTATTCAGATTATATGACGTAGCTGTCTTAGGAATAGCTTCTCTATACGTGATGGTTGGGGGTTCAAATCGGATTAATTTGGAAAAAGTATGGCTGTGGATTCCACAATAGCTGCTTATAATCAGAAAATGAAAAACAACCTTAACCGTAACCGCACCTTGAAAATAACTAAATATGTCTAAGTGCATGAATCCTGATGCTGGAGGCATTGTATGTTGAGTGATGGAACTCAACGCCGCCTATTTCCTCTTTACCAGAGCGAAGAAATGAAAATATTACATATTTCACTTTCTCATCTTTCATTTCACATCTTAAGAGGTTATTTCTTAGCTGTTGGATCTAGAATCGGAAGCAGAAAACAGAATTACTTGACACGGCACGTATTGCGAGAAGGTTTCTCTCTAGCCACTGATGGCTTGGCTTGTGGTACTGTCGGAAGAGTGTTTTTTTTTATATTTTTAAATGCATTCTTTATAACAATTTTTATTAAAAAATGCAAAATTGATTCCTCTTATATAATAACTGTAGTTAATAGAGTATAAATTTATTAACTTTGTTCGCTAAGAAAATCAAGGAGTACCTTCTTTCACTTCTTATAAATTGTTCAAAATTAATATTTTCTGTGTAATTGTGATCGCTTTGCAGAATATTCAACTCTTCCATCAAACTTTACAACGAACAGTCAACAATTATTGGAAAATGGAACAAAAAATTATCTCTTTTCCATTCCAATTAATTGAATTTAAAAAGTAGAGTTTTTAAAAAACAAGCTTATTACACTCCACCGAATCTTAACTGTCATGTTTCTGTCTTTTTTTTTCACTGGCAAAAGTTCCTAATTAGTAAGTTTATTTCCCAGAAAGTTCTAGAACTCTCAGTCTACCATTAAAATGCTTTTGAATCATCCCAACTTGGTAACGTACAAGTTTTAATGTCTTCTAAAAAAATCTTTTGTTGTGGTCACGGCTGGTGAAAAAGTTTATTTGTATACTCCTCCGAAAGTTTGGCGAATGTTGTATTTAAAATTAGGGGAAGCAAGTTGCCTTTCGTGGGTGATCAAACTGTGAATTTTGTACAGATTGACTTGTACTCTTAATTTTTATTTACCTATGATATGTAAATCCTTCTTTAAGGCATACATTTCAGCAATAAAGTTACTTAAGATTTTCTCTGACCCATAAAATACGAAGTATATGTGAAAATGAAAACAACATAAAAGTTACTTACTGGACTTATACCTTATATACATGTACTCATTTAATGCCAATGCCAATGTCTATGTGAAAAATATTTTTACACTTTTTTACCGGGTCGAGTTGTAACTACAAGTATGTATGTGGATACCACGCCAATAAAACTGGTCATCTTTGGACGGTAACAATTCGGAGACCTACTTTTCTACTTTTTTGTAGGAATAAAATACTGCTCAGCCAATGCGTGTCCCATCGATGAAAACAAAAGGTAGTCAGAAGGAATGAAGTCTGCAGAATATGGCGGATGTGGTAACACTTCACAGCCGAGAGCTTTTACAATATATTTGACAAGTTTTGCTGCATGACTTCAGAGCAATATCATGCAACAAAATAACCTTTCCGTCTCCTTAGGCCCATTCTGATCGTTTTTCGATGAATGCATTATTCAAATTGATAATTTGTTGTCGGTAGCGTTGGCTATTAATAGTTTCACCAGGTTTTAGAAGTTCATATTATATCACTCCCTGGTCTATGGTCCAGGCACAGGGCAATGTCTTTTTTCCGAATCGAACAGGCTTTGCAGTCGATGTAGATGCTTTCTTGCTGGATTTACCCATGACGCAATGTCATGGTATGATTTTTTGCGTTTAGGATTCTTAAAATAAATCTATTTTTCATCCCCAGTCACTATTGACTTTCTTTCGTGTCGTAAAGGCAACTTTTCGCATGTGGATTTTCGCTCTTCCATCCGCCTATCATTCAATTTATGTGGCACCTATTTACCACACTTTTGGATGTTTTCCATAATTTTTAAACGATTAGAAGTTGTATTTAGTGCAATATTTCACATTTGACTCAAAGTGTAATCTTTATCTAATATTGCTTGGAATTCACCATCTTCAAACTTTTTTTGATCTTCCACGTTAATTTCGTTTCGCACATCAAAATCATAATCTCTGAACCGTTAAAAACAGCTTTTGTATGTGGTTTCCGATAAAGCATGATCACCACCTCCGCAGCATTTTTCTTCAAACGAAAAATTAATGCATTCTGCAAATCATTATTTTCCAGTATAAAATTCGACATTTTTTCTTATATTTAATGGCCTGAGTTGAGTGACAGACGCCAAATAATCTGCCAGTGTAACGTATAGTAGAAAAAACCTGAATGATATGAAGCAGTAAATTTTGAGAGATATTATTGTAAAGAAATCAAACACCTCGAGGCTTTTACAGAACTT
>JAAIXJ010000932.1:178183-220643 GCA_013403705.1 Heliconius hermathena | reverse complement strand
AGAGACGAAATGCGTTCTTATTTTATAAGATATAGAGATTAATATATAATGCTAATGATCAATATATAGTAATAAATAATACAATGATAATAAGTAATATAATATAATAATGAGTATATTAATTTATAAAATTAAAAAATAATTGAATAAATTAATAAATAAAAAATGAACGAATGTGAAATATAATGAACATTCCTATTTATGAATGAATGAATGATTAAATATTTTTTATTCTTTTGGTAAATATTTTAATTAATTCCACCAAATTGTAATCAATAAATTAATGTAATATGTGTATGTATAATAAATTAGCAAAATATATACATAACTAGCGGCCCACCCGCGGCTTCGCCCGCCTAAACTACGTGATTATTGATCTAAAAAACAGAATTAACTGAAAACTATAATGACTTCTAATATGATTTTTATTACTTTAATCTGTAATATTCTAATATGATTTTTTTACTACATTATCCTAATTTCTATACGGAGTTTTGATTGTTTTGAATTAAAAAATACGACCAATGTTGATATTTGATATTTATAAAAATATACATAAAGCTAATTACTTGTTATACGTATATATTTTTATTACATTACGTTTTTTTTACCTATGTAATGTACGTCTCATCATAATTTTAAAACTCTGTTAAATGTGCTGGAGTAGGTGACTAATTTAATTTACTCTTTCAGAAACAGCCCTAAATGTTCAATTACTAATTTGAAGGATTCATTCCCTAATATAAAAAAAATTAAAATTAAATTAAATTAGCTTCCCGCTGTATCCCGCACACTGCAGGGTAGGCAGAGGGAACCTAGTGTGTTAAGACACTCCGTTCCCCACTTTCTGCCGAATTCTGGANATAAGAGACAGGGGTAGGCAGAGGGAACCTAGTGTGTTAAGACACTCCGTTCCCCACTTTCTGCCGAATTCTGGAGGTATTGCGTGTTGAGTGACAGAACTCAACGCCGCGCTTGTCCTCGACACCAGAGCTAAGAAATGGAAATATAAATTTAAATAAATATTTCATCTCCTCGAGTGGGAATCGAACCCACAACCAGTCGGTTTTACAGTCACACCTTGTGCCCCTGCGCCACGACTGGCCTTATTCATAATATTCTTTGTAAAATAACTGTAATAATTGCATATTAATTCCTGTACAATTTTTAAATTAGTAACATATATTATTGGTTAAATGTACAATTGGTAAATATGAAGTTATTACAAAGTACAAGTAGGAAGGCTGGTTTTAGGCATTTTTAAATAAATATATTTAAAACGAATGAACGAACCGAAGTATCTATGTATTTACTTAGTATTTCTTTGAAGATCAAATCGGTCTTTATTTCTGTGTTGAATTAATTACGACTTAAACTTATCTGTTATGATTCATGAAAGTAAATATGTAGTTGTTACAGAGTGCACGTAGAAAGGCTGTTTTTAGGCACTTTTATATAGATTTATTTCAAACGGACGAACGAACCGAAGAATCTATGTTTTTACTTAAAAATTCTTTGAAGATCAAATCGGTCTTTATCTATGTATTGAATTAATTACTAGTTAAACTTAACTGTTATTATTTATAAATAACCTCCACTAACAATTCAATTTTGTTTACTTTATTGTTTGTTCTCTGAACAAAAGTGCTTTAAAAATATATATTTTTATCAATAGTCATATAACTAAAACGTTTCGAATGTCATTCTTTAGCCAAGAATCTTTCAATTCTAGTTTCTATTTCTTTTTGCATTAGAGTCTCCAGTGATATAATTTGTCCTAAATAGACGTATTGGTCGGTGTGTACACTTAATTACGGTGTGTGTAAATCCACCGCACATCACGTATGTATATATGTGTGTGTGTGTGTGTGTGTGTGTGTGTGTGTGTCTGTGTCTGTGTCTGTGTCTGTGTCTGTGTCTGTGTCTGTGTGTCTGTGTGTCTGTGTCTGTGTCTGTGTCTGTGTCAGTGTCTGTGTCTGTGTCTGTGTGTGTGTGTGTGTGTGTCTGTGTCTGTGTCTGTGTCTGTGTCTGTGTNTGTGTGTGTGTGTGTGTGTGTGTGTGTGTGTGTGTGTGTGTGTGTGTGTGTGTGTGTGTGTGTGTGTGTGTGTGTGTGTGTGTGTGTGTGTGTGTGTGTGTGTGTGTGTGTGTGTGTGTGTGTGTGTGTGTGTGTGTGTGTGTGTGTGTGTGTGTGTGTGTGTGTGTGTGTGTGTGTGTGTGTGTGTGTGTGTGTGTGTGTGTGTGTGTGTGTGTGTGTGTGTGTGTGTGTGTGTGTGTGTGTGTGTGTGTGTGTGTGTGTGTGTGTGTGTGTGTGTGTGTGTGTGTGTGTGTGTGTGTGTGTGTGTGTGTGTGTGTGTGTGTGTGTGTGTGTGTGTGTGTGTGTGTGTGTGTGTGTGTGTGTGTGTGTGTGTGTGTGTGTGTGTGTGTGTGTGTGTGTGTGTGTGTGTGTGTGTGTGTGTGTGTGTGTGTGTGTGTGTGTGTGTGTGTGTGTGTGTGTGTGTGTGTGTGTGTGTGTGTGTGTGTGTGTGTGTGTGTGTGTGTGTGTGTGTGTGTGTGTGTGTGTGTGTGTGTGTGTGTGTGTGTGTGTGTGTGTGTGTGTGTGTGTGTGTGTGTGTGTGTGTGTGTGTGTGTGTGTGTGTGTGTATGTTACCTAGCTATTGCGCAAAATAATTACGTGGAAAACAATGACCTTTCAATCAGCACTTTACATTTACCTATCAATAATTGTAAGGAAATATTATTATCAACAGCTAAGATAAATGATAAATTATTATGAGAGCACTTATCGATCAGGGCTCTCAAATCTCTCTAATTTCTGAAAACGCAGCACAAAGGTTAGGATTAAAGAGAACAAGAGAACACAATATAAGGGTGTAATTTTCGGAGTAGGTGAAAAAGAAAGCAGTTGTAAAGGGATGCTCAATATCACCTGTTGTTCAATACACAATATTTCTTCTTTTAAGACTGAAGTTTATATTATGAATAATTTAATAAAAAAATTGCCGAATAGAAGTTTGGTAAAGCCAACGTGGCTATATCTGGAGCACATTAATCTAGCGGATCCAGAATTCCATATCCGCAGCCCAGTATTAGGAGCCGATATTTATTTAACAATAGTTTTGGCAGGCATTATAAATAATAAATAGATAATAAGGAAAAATTGTTGGATCTAATGTGGGGAGCATTCCCACCATTTTTCCATCCAACCATTTTTCCTTATATTTTTCCTTTATTTATATATATTTATATATATATACGAAATACTTAGATTCTGACGTCACTCGATTTGTCTTAAACTTGCGAGTGTCACTAAACACGTAGAAATAATTAAAATTAGTAATTAAAATAACCAGTTGCCATATTGTCAAAATAAAAAAATAAATCGACGAATAGTAGCCGAGACAACGGAAATTAGTAATAAGCGGTAAAAATAAAAAGGCGTTGGAGTTTTCTATACAGGTTTGATCCTATTTTACTTCTAGAAGGCAGAAAAGAATTCAACTTACTGAGATAATACTCACACAACGTCTTTCTTCAGACTTGAACAAAATACGAAATAATAAAAAAAAATTACAATATAAATAAATTTTTGTGAGTATACTGTTCAGTGTATTTGCATTTATTTCCTTATCTACATATATTAAGCCGGTTTTTTATTCTTTGACTACTAAATTATAAACAGGTATGGAGACGATAATTTTTTGTCCCTAATAATAGTAGCTTCTTTTTCCAGTATATAGCGAAGGAATAAAAATAAATTAAATATCATTCCTCCGTGTTGGCATGGAACTCATATTTGTCGCGTGGACAGTCAGGCCATGATAGATAATAGTAGCTATAAAAAAATATTAAATCGACAAACTACTTATTTATTTATTTATTAAGGACAACTAACAAAACATACACTTAATCGAATATTACAATCATGTCTTAAAAAACTATTGGCTTAGTGTTGTTTTACTTATAAGCTGCCACGGCATGATTAGGGACAGTTTCATATACTAAAATTAATTACTTACATAACTATTATAATCTCTTATGTAACAAGAGAAAAAAAAATATTGAATCTATATATAGGTACTTGTAATAAAACAAAAATACAAAATATAAGAAATAACATACAGAAACGTGATCGAGATAGGATGACATCTAAGTATCAAGACGGAGAAGAGCGCAGGAATGCAATAACTCTAGTTTTGAATACTTCAAGGCTATTTGACAGGATATCAATACTAGTATCAGATTGTTTTGTCATCTTGTTATATTCGTTAGCTATTCTATTTATTGTCGCGTTAAGGCCCAAGTTAGTTTTTGAAATTTTGGTTAAAAATAGAAGATATTTACTTGCACGGGGTAACCTTGAAGGCGCATTTATATTTAGTTTCTCAACAAGAAGAGGGCAGTCTAATTTGCCGTTAACCAAATTATATAGCAAAACCTGATCCAACAACTGTCTCCGATCGAACAAACTAATGAGATTGAAATATTTTAAGCGGCTTTGATACGTAGGCAACAGTTTAGCTTTATNACATGACCATTTCAATTTGGTATCGCTAGTAAGGTTTTTAAAATCCTTATTGGATATGCTGATGCAAAGAGTGTGATAGTATAATAGACACAACCTGCATTTCAAGTATAGATGGTCTTCAATAGGCGATTGACAGGCCGAACAGTGCATTTTCGTTATTTTTAACGGCTCGGTAACTTTTATAAAAACAAAAGGTGCTTTAAGCTTCCTTTACGCTAGGTTGCAATGACTCACTCGTAATAGCTCCGACTGCAACGAAGTATAGAGGTGCGACAGGGATGAATTATTTCTTCGAGCAGCCCATTTCTTTTACTCGCGGTGAGGAGGAGCCTACCTCAACAAGCGCGGGCGCTGCGAGTGCCGCGATCGACAGGTTTATTTGTAAGTTGAGGACTGTATATGTCACACCAATGCAGAGCTTATAACACAATATGTATAAAGATTAACTTTGCGTAATACTTTTTAATTTAATTTAGAAAAAAAACTTGAAACACGTCCGCTCACGAGGATGTATTTGGTTAGGAATTAAAGTAAAATGTGTTAATAAATTATATTTTGTGATAAAGTATATGTTGTTAGTCTTTTAATCAGGTTTTTTAAAAAGTATAAAAATATAGAGACTGGAAAAAATGCATATTTCAGTATATTTTTTACTTTTTCCTTTCCATTCTTCCAATGGTCATCGTAAGAGGCGATCGAGGGACAAATTCTAGGAGATGAGGTATCATAGGATGCAGTTCTAAGCGCGGTGACTTTGTCAATAACCCCATATAACTTAACTTAACTTAGCTTCTTGCTTTATCCCTAGCGGGGTATTCAGAGAGAACGGAGTGCCAAACGTTACGGTCTCTACATACCTCTTTCGCCTCGTCCACTGTCATCAACATCTTCATACATGCCCTCCGGGATAGTCCTCATACTTTTTACGTGACCTTCCCCCAGTATCTTTGACACTGTGTTTTCGAAGATCGACCGAGGTCTCCCCCTATCTCTCTTACCACTCCTTTTCCATCATAAATCTTTTTAGCCATTCTTTCATCACTCATTCTTTCGACGTGCCCAAACCAGCTGAGCACGTTCTTCTTCATTCTCACCGTGACATCCTTGGTAGTACCTGTCATTCTGTATATTTCTTTATTGCGGATTCGATCAGCTAAACTGCCTCCGCATATCCCACGAAGAGATCGCATCTCCAGGGTATTCATCTTTCTTTCATTCTTTTTCTGTAATATCCACGTTTTACAGCGTATAACAAGGTCGGTACCAACACAGTATAGTGTATGGCCAAACGCGCAGCTGTGCTGACGTTTCACCATCTCATCAATGCAGCTAAGGCTCTGTTAACATCCATCTCGTATTTGCCATCTCTAATGAACATACTTCCTAAATGTATATTTGGAAAAAGTGAATAAAGTGGTATCACTTTATTCGCTTTTTCTAATATCTTACCATTTATACTGATCTTGTATTCCGTCCTTTTTTTCATCTCGTCCAAAAACCAGAAAATTTATCTTATTCGTATTCAGGCTTACACTATTATTTTCACACCGTTTCAGTGTGGTGACAAATGACTGATAGATAGGGGCTGCTTACTGAAGATAGGGGATATTTACTGTGTCCTCGGTAATTCTTAATTCTAGTAACTTGTCCTATCATCGGGAGGGCAAACATCTCTCCATCTGTCCCAAGATAGTTTCATAATAAGGCCAGGTAATAGGTTTCTCTTTCATACAAACAACGTGACACAAGTCGAAAATGTCACGTTTACGCTATCTTAACTGACAGCAAGTGTAGCGTACCTTATATTTATATTATCAGAACGGTATTCGCTAAAGGTCATACAGGTATATGTGCCGACTTCGAAACACCCAGACGAATACGTCGAGACTATGTATGAGGACGTCAGGACAGGTAAATATGCTTCAAAGATTAATTTCGCGGTAGTGATGAGGAATTTCAATGCAACTCAGTACGCGAGATGATTTGGGCAACGGAAACACTAAGGCCACTTGCTCGATTTCTTGCAGAAGAGAACTTCTTTATGATGAACTTCTATTCTTCAAGAAGAAACCAAAGCGGAGGGGGACTTGGATAAGCCCTAGTGCTTCCACAAAAGGCGAGATAGACTTCATTCTGATAGGCAAACTACAAATACTCATATTTACGATCAGCGATCACCGGGTTGTAAGTAAGAGGCACGTTAAATATCAATATTAAACTTGAAGGGAACGCTTATTGAGGTCTATACTCCGACCAACACCTGAGTAAATCCAGTATAATCCAATCTTTTTCATGTTCTCATTTTATTGAGCTATCTATAAAAAAAGTAACATGCAAGAAGATAAGAAATCAATCAATGAAAATCACGTATATACAGCGTGTTGTTGATACATACATGATACATTTGGTTTATTCTTGTGTAATCAAAGAAAATGTACACGTGCTCCAAACATGAATGGAAGTGATCTATTATTGTTGTTATTTAACATCACTGCTATCGAAATGTTACGTCAGTATTTCCGTTTCGATTTATAATCTTAAAATTAAAAAATGATAACAAGCGCACAGGGCAGCTTGTGGCGAGCTGTTGGGGAATGGCAACCTGACAGACCTGCGACACTTAGAGGCTAATTGTAATCTTTCCTCGGCCTCTATCTTGCCTTTGGCCGGAAGTGAAGTGGGGCAAAAACTTGAAAGGGTGAAAGTGTTCATTCTGCGTAATAATGTAAAATTTTCATTGGTTATTGTAAGTGATATCAATATTAATATAAGTAGCCCAACATCTGACTCACGTACGGAAGAGTACTTAAACCTTTGCTTTGCTTAAACCATGTGTTGCAACATGGTTTGGTACCAACTCATGCTTTTTCCACTAGAAATGATAACTGTCTAGATCATATAATCTTCCGAAATTATAAAAATTCAGCTACGTATGTATTGGATGCTCAATTTACTGTATGCATTTGCTGTGAAAATACAGACAAAACATTAAGTACAGAAATGACAGCAAATTCCGTCACATACGTAGATGAAGCAGCTGTTATTAGTACTATGAAAAAACTTGATTTTACTGATATTTTGAACAGCAATGATCTGGAAGATGCAACAGAGAAACTTGTATCCACTTTGTCCTCCATTATTCAAAATCATACACGTACCAAGCTATCTTCATGTAGGTAGCGAATTATAAAACCATGGATAACCCCGGGTTTACTCTGTTGTATTCAAAGCCGAGATAAACTATACAAAAAAACAAAGAAAGACCCTAGCAACGCTATTGTCAAAATAACTTATACACGCTACAAAAAATTCTGAAATAATCTATTAAATAAAATAAAAATAATTATGAGTGTAATGAATTTCACAAGGCTAAACAAAAACACGAAAAGAACTTGCAATGTTATTAAAAAAATAACGAACGTAACTAATGATAACATTAAGTTTCAAACAGTCTGTTAAATATGGCTATCCAATCTAATTGATGCAGTGAATAAAGTAAATAATTATTTCGCGAGTATAGGCAAAAAACTGGCTTCTGGTGTTCGTTTTAAGGATATTTCAGAGCAATATCTGCCTTTCATGATATCCCAGAGAGCCCCGAACTCGATGTTTATTAATAGTACTAATGATTAAATTAAAATTAAATTAAATTAGCTTCACGCCGTATCCCGCACACAGCAGGGTAGACAGAGGGAACCTAGTGTTAAGACACTCCGTTCCCCACTTTCTGCCGAATTCTGGAGGCATTGCGTGTTGAGTGGCAGAACTCAACGCCGCGCTTAACCTCGACACCAGAGCGAAGAAATGGAAATATAAATTTAAGTAAATATTTCATCTCCTCGAGTGGGGATCGAACCCACAACCAGTCGGTTTTGCAGTCACACCTCGTGCCGCTGCGCCACGACCGGCCTCAGCGTATATCTCATAATCCCAGCTATTTGCTAGGGTCTGCCTTCCTACTCAACCTGCTCCACTTTGCACGGTCTTTAGCGTCCTCGGTGGTTAGACAATTGGCTCTCATATCCTGCATCACGACAACTAACCAGCGCTTCCTTGGGCGTTCGAGAGGTCTCACTCCAGGGACTGACATAGCAAGGCACTTGCTATGTCAGTCCGACATAGTTCTTAGGCCGGCGCGTAACGTGAGCAAACCATCTCAGGCGACGCTCTTGGAGCTTATCCGCTACGTCACGTACTCCAAGACTACCTCGAATGAATGTGTTGCGTATGCGGTCAGACCGCGTTACGCCGCACATCCACCTCAGCATCTTCAATTCCATGACGTGAAGCTCCTGAGTGTGCCGAGATAGTGCTGGACAATACGAGTATTTATTAGATATATTTATGTAATTATTTTCAGTTTTCTATAGGATTAGTAAGGAACTATAAGTCTAAATAATCAAAATAAACGCCAAAAGAATAATAAGTAGACATATGTAAGGGAAACAAAATTCATTATATTAGAAAAAAAACCTGAATGAAATAATTTACAAGAACAAACAAAATAAGTAAAAGTTATTAAAGCAAATTCTTAATATTAAAAATAATAACCCAAAATAAAATGAACAAAAAATAATAAAATAAAACGTAACTAAAGGAAAAAAATAATAATAAAAAACTAAACCAAGCTAGCTTATATCAACGAATAATAAATACTTAAAAATATTAATATTAACAAGAAAAATCATACCAAAATAAATCAAAATTTAACTTAACCAAGAAATTGAAAGAATCTAACTAGCCGTCATCTACCCGTTCGGGTCGGATATTCCGTAACCAAGTCCCTGCACCGTGGGGCTCATAGCATAGGTCATTGAATCAGTGATATCTCCTTAAGTATTTATTAATATAGTAAAATATAATTTCGAGGCCAGTCGTGGCACAGCGGCACGAGGTGTGACTGTAAAACCGTTGTGGGTTCGATTCCCACTCGAGGAGATGAAATATTTACTTACATTTATATTTCCATTTCTTCGCTCTGGTGTCGAGGTTAAGCGCGGCTTTGAGTTCTGCCACTCAACACGCAATGCCTCCAGAAAAGTGCGGAACGGAGTGTCTTAACACTAGGTTCCCTCTGCATACCCTGCTGTGTGCGGGATACAGCGTGAAGCTGATTTATTTTTAAATATAATTTGAATCTGGATGAAATGCTCAAGGTGACTATGACATTTATTTACATAAGGATGATACTAAATTATAGAAAAAACATTGACAATAACCCGATAAATTTATATTGAATAGACTAAAATATTTACTGTGGCTCAATCTTTAAAAATAAACATATACAACGCGAAGGTTTTTATATTTTTTTTAAATGACAATATTTTTGTAGAAAATTGTCCTTATGTATAAGGTTGAGTCAACGCACGCTATATAAGAAACAAACAATGAAAGTCCTTGTTGCTTAGCGACGGTTAACATGGCAGACAATTATGACGGTTAACATATCAAATAGAAATGTATTTTAATATATTAGTATATATCAAAAATATTTCAAATATGAGAAAAAAAATAGTCTATGACCCTTAAGTATATATGATTTTTTTGTACAATCGATTCAGCGGTTTGAGACAGCGGTAGACTAGACTAGACAGCGGTATAATATAAGTAGGAATTAAAATTTTAAGAACCTTGTGGTGAAATAGAAATAGCTAAGGTTTTTTTTAAATATTTAAAGTGTTATTCCATACTCAGGAAAGAAAAATACTTTTTTAGAAACATGTAAAAATTTTAACGTAGCAGGATATGAACACGTGCCTCTTGAAAACCGTCCACGCGCTCCGACCATTAAGCCATACGTTCTTATCAAGCTACGTCGAAATTCTTATATGCTTGTTCCAACTTATTTATGTTGTTAGAATCTCTCTTTGTAGGGATTTTTTTACAAATTTCCACTACCCAAATATAACTACTTAGAACTATTATTTGGCAAGAGAAAATGCTATTTATTGAATATTTCCAGCATTTTTAAAGTGTTATTCCACACTTAGGAAAGATAAACACTTTTTTAGAAACGTAAAAAAAAATAACGTAGCAGTAAAACGTTTCCAGGAGACGCGGGTTCAAATCCCGTTACGTTAAAATTTTTATACGTTTCTAAGAAAGTATTTAATAAAGATTGTCGACACATGATACATTCTAGGTGTCCGATGTAGCTCTGACCACAGGGACGCTGGGTCACATTAAAACGTTTAACTTATAATAATGCTATCTAAGGACATAGTAATATTATAATGTAACAAAATAATTGAATCTACTATTTTACTATTCTTGTACATGTTACAATTTACCATTATTGTACATTTCTTAAGTGCTATTAATACACTAAGAATAGAAAAAAATATGGAACATGTAGAAAAGTTAGAGTTAGAGTAGAACACGCAGCGGAACTTAGGTATTCTAGTCCTGTTTGAAATCCTCTAAATAACCAGACCTATCCAACACACAATGTCTTGAATTCGATCTTGACACTAAGTTGTGTCTATCTAGTCTGCTATTTTCAAAAAAATAAAAAATACTAAAACAAAGTCTCTAAGTCCAAAATTCATTGAAATCACCAACTAGCAAAATATAATAGCTACGAGTACATAAACAAAAACGCTACGCACAATAAAAGTAAACTTAAAGTTTATTCCCCTATTATAGGGAGTATAATTTACTTCACCTTTTACGATCCGTATAAAACGAAAGATATTTTAGTTCTGCATTTCATATACGACGCGAATAACATTGTTTATATCAAATAATTTACATATATTTCTATATTCTTTAGATATGGAACTCTAGATCCCTCGCTGTGATACGTGTTTCTTATAGCTTCACGCTGTATCCTGCATATAGCAGGGTAAACAGGGGGAACCTAGTGTAACAACACTTCGTTCCTCACTTTGCGCCGTATTTTCGAGACTTTGCGCATAGAGTAATGAAATTCAACGCTACGCTTCGTCTACCAGAGGGGAGAAATGAGAATAAATTAAATATAATCATTTCCCTAAGAAAAGACGAACCTGCAACCGTCATGTATAAACTCAGACGCTATTCCACTACGTACGATATCATCAGTACGTGTTGTGATAAAGTGTCTAAAGATAGACGAAAGACTTATCAAAACAAAAATAAAACTGTTTTAACACCTTTTATTTACCTATAATATATCTATCAATATTGATAGTATAATTTTTTTAGCTTCACGCTCTATCCCGCACATAGTAGGGTAGGCAGATGGAATCTGGGAACTGTTAAGACACTCCGTTCTCATTAACGTTCGGCAGGCAAAACTTTTTTGCATACTTAAAAAGCAACAGGGGTGACGCACCACTCCTCTATTTTTAAACTCAATATAACAGAAGTATGTACGAAAATGAAAGTTATTTGTGTTGAGATCAATTAATTATACAATCAAAGATAGCTAGGATATAGTATGCATCTTGCCTGTTTTAGTGATTTTGCCGAGGTTCCCGGTTTATAATTCGAATATCATGAATAGTGCCTCCTAATTGTCGAAATAATTTCAACCCAAACAACGTCTCATATGCGATTACTCTAATTGTAGCGATAACTTCTTCAAAAAAGTTCTCCGGAATTTGGTAAGAGTTTTCGGATCAGCATCCGATATAATAAAAAACCATAAAATTTATGCCAGCTTGATACAGCATGAAATAGAAGTATCGAAGTGACCAACGTCTGGTGTTTGTAGCGCCAATACTACCAAGGCTAAATTCTTCTTCGCTTATTCTTTGATTAGTATGTACAATTGAATTAAAAATTGGCCGGCTAAATAAAGTAATAAATCCATATCTTCCCGTTTTTCACGTAAGAATAGACAATCGAACGTCTCAATTTTTTTATGGAAAAGGACAAGGCAAACGAGCGTTCGGGTCACCTGATGGTAAGTGATTACCGTCGTCCACGACCCCGTGCAACACCAGAGGAGCTACAGGTGCGTTGCCGGCCTTTAAGGCCATACCACAGTTCCGTGACGCGTGGAAGGAAGTTCTTAAGAAACCGCACAGTAGTGGATTGCCATGTATCCAGGTGGTGTGGATGATATTTTAGCTTGTGACCTACTGTGCGGTTAGAAAATTCGGCGGCAGGTAACAGGTCAAACAGTTCCTCAGAACACTCCCCATGATAAATGCGGTAGAGAACGCACAGCAAGGAGACGTCTCTACGCAAAGCCAAAGTGTCAAGCCTTTCACAGATCATTGGATACGTTGTATGTGATCAATTGGTTCAAGCTGACACTGGGGTATACCAGCCCAGAGATGAGGACAGTACTCCATATGAGGCCGAACCTGGGCCCTATATAGGGCCAAACGGTGTTTTGGCATGAAGTACCATCTCGCTCTGTTGATGACCCCCAGTTTCTTCGACGCCAACTTGGCCTTGCTTTCCAGATGATCACAATACTGGCGGTCACTCGAAACAATAAGCCCCAATATACTGGGCGCGGCTGTAAGGGGAGTGTTTTGAAAGACTAGCGATACGATATGTGGGATTTTTTTAGTGGTTAACGTGCAAACTTGTGTCTTCAGGGGGTTAAACTAAACTAAGTTCCTTTCACTCCACACGCCATTCGGTGGAAAACTGGGAACGTAATTCCCAGTTTTCCACCGAATGGCTGAACTCAACGGTACGTTTTGCCTCGGCACTAGAGCGAAGAAATGAAAATATTAAATATTTTATTTCTTCGAGTGGAAATATAACCCACAACCTGTCGCCTTTACATTCACACCCTTGTACCCCTGCGCCACGACTGACCTCTAACACATACTACCTATGGTATATGTAAGAAAATCTTATGTCTTTATTCTAACTTGCTTCTTGCCCTTCAATTTGCTTGAAGACATGCGTCACTGTATCCGGTGACAATATCACTGTATTGTAAAGAAATTAGTGTCATAATATCCTCGTCTAGAAGACCACGGTGATTAAAAATATTTTTTTATATAGCTTCACTGTACGGTGTTGAGTTCCGCCACTCAACACGCAATGCCTCCAGAACTCGGCGGAAAGTGGGAAACGGAGTGTCTTAATACTAGGTTCCTTCTGCCCCTGTGTGCGGGATACAGCGTGAAGCTGATTTTTTATTTGATTTTATTTTACGCAATATCCCGCACATAACAAAGAAAGGTAAGGGAACTTGGGAACTAGGGTTAAGACACCGTTGTCGACACGCTTTCATTCCCATTAAGACACTTTTGTTCCCCACTTACGGCCTAATTCTCGAGGCATTGCGTGTTGAGTGGCTCACCTCAGCGCCACGTCTTGCTTATTACCAGAGCGAAGAAATAAAAAATTTAAAATACTGTATCCCAAGTGGAAATAGAACCAACGCGGTAACAGTCCTACTCTTGTGCCTCTGTGCCAAAATGGAAAATAACATTCTACAAAATTATTATAAAAACAAGGTTATTATTGCGTTTTTTACATTTCCTTTGTATGTTTATGGTAGATAGAATGCTGGACTTTTAATGGCTGATCATAGAAATTAAAAAATATTTAAAAAATAATTTCTTTTTCTATTAGGTAATTATATAACTCAGAGCTAGATTCAAACTCTTTATCTATTAATATTTAAAACAAGGTACCGCCAAGAAACACAGTCATCAAAATAAACACATTGAGAAAATAAATAAAATACGACTGAAAGCGAAAGCGTCCATCGGAACTAATTTCCTCAATGTTTCTTGTTTTTAATGAGAAGTTCTAAGAAAAAATCTGAAATAGTTGTTATTTGGAATAAGCCTTTGCTTGGAACTGGTCTCAATGTTATTTTGTGGGTTAGGTGAATAATATAATTAGAAATCTCTATTTTCTACAATTTCTGCCTTTTAGATTTTTTGCATAGAAGGTCATCCAGTGGTTTCGACATCCTAAATATTTTTTACACTAATATCATATACCACATCCCCTGAAATCGAATTCACAAACGTTATATATGAAATCATAAATTATTTAGTTATTTTATCAGTATTAAGTACAAAACTGGTAAACCCGAAAACTCTTAATGTAATATTGTAGCGAAAACGTATAGCTTTCGCTAGTCGTTGTCGAGCTTTCGTAGCGGACGCTACGTTGTAGTTCATACGAATTATTCGCTCAAGTTTGCTCTGGCGTAGAAAAATAATATATTTTTTCTGTCTTATTATATTACGTGAAATCTTCTAGAAAAGTGATATTTTATTATATTCAAAAAAATCTAACAATTTTGTTAAAAAAATATTCAGTGTAATGTGTGTTTAATGTGCTACGTCAAAATGGGATAGTGGATCGTAGTATGGTAAGAATTTGACTCTAAATAAGCCTTTCGTTGCTTAATATTAATACGAAGTAGTCATAGCCAGCAACTTTTTACGTGTACGTTAAGGCGATTTTTTTTCCTTTTAAAATCATTTAAAAGTAACTATTTTATATTTATAAGTGACAAACAAGTTAATTACAGTGTAGACAATTATTAAAAAACATTTTTGTTGTGCATTTAATGTCTTTATTTGCATAATATAGCACTTACCTGCTGGCTCATTAATTATACTTCACAATAACAAGTTATCATTCTGAAACAATATGACTAGAGTGGAGGATATCTTAGAAGTTCACAGAAATATTGCAGAGGCACTTGGGAAGAGAATGACACATTTCGAAAAACAATTAAACAACACTGGTTCCAATGATTCCGGTAAGGGTGGTCTCGACAAGCTGGCTTGTGAGTTCAAGGAGTTTAAGACCTCAGTGTGGAACATCTTGGATCTTCTCAAATCCTTTATCAACAATTTATCTTCACAAATTGACGAAGTCGACAACTCTACCAGAAGAAATGCCCTTCTTTTTGGTGGCATTGAGGAGGCAGAGGGCGAAAATTTGGTTTCCACTATACTTGGGACCATCCAAGTGCTCATGGGAGTCTCTGACATAAATCCTTCTGCCATACAATCCTGTCAACGGCTGGGTATTAAGTCAGCAAGCCGCTGTCGTCCCATTCTGGTGCGCTTTAATGACTTTAAGGTGAGGAGTGACCTCTGGGGCAATAAGAAGAAGTTGAAGTCCTCTCAAGTCGTGCTGAGGGAGTTTCTCACAAAAAATCGCCAATGCATATTTATTTCAGCGCGCAAATCTTTTGGAGTGAGGAATACATGGACTTATCAGGGTAACATTTTCATCAACCTTCCCAATAACGAGCGTAGGCGAATATCTACTACTGCTGAGCTTGACGAGTGTTTAAAACTGCTTCCTCAAGCTAATTCTCCTGTTTCCCCAGTTGAAAAAACCAGTACCTCTGAGCAACCCAGAGTAAGCCCTGCAGCCGTCAAAGATAATATCAGGAGGCCCCTCACTCGGCGCAATATTGTAAAGAAACCTTAATTCAGTATTTTTTTTTTTCTTATGATTTATTTATTTCTTTGATTCTAACCTATATACATCCCTCATACAATGTAATCACTTATATGTTTTTTTTTAACTTATTGAGCGACTGCACTTATATATATATGCTATTTATTTATTATTAAAATGTTTTATGTTAGTGGCGACGTGACGTACGTGAGGCCGGTCGTGGCGCAGCGGCACGAGGTGTGACTGCAAAACTGACTGGTTGTGGGTTCGATCCCCACTCCAGGAGATGAAATATTTACTTAAATTAGTATTTTGGAAATTTAGTTGTTTTTATTGTTGTAAGGACCGTGGGATGTATATATATTAACCATTACATTGTTAGTTAAAATACTATATGATAATTTTGTTTTATACATTTTTTTAAATTTTATTTTTTCTTTTTTGAGCCATCAGGTCATGTGTGTGTGTTTTTTTTTAATCTCTATATTCATTTTATAATATTTTGTTGTAGTTTTACTTAATATATTTTTAGTTATTTGATTATTAGTATATACATTACATACTATCTTATTAATATATATTTATTGTAATTATTTAAATTTATAATTTTTATTTTAAATATTTATTTATTTATTTATTGAATATTGTATTATGGATTCAAGTATTGATTCTTATCATTCCGCTCTCAGCTATGATGGGTTATCCAGCAGCTCTTTTTGTAGTTTAGATGATCCCAGTTTGTCGCTTGACATAGTTTTGTCAAACCAATTTGCACCGTTTCGTAAAAACTTTAATTTCTGTCACATTAATGCGCAAAGCATCCCTGCTCACTTTTCTGAATTTTATTCCACATTCAATCAGACTAACATTCATGCTGTCTTGATCTCCGAAACTTGGCTAAAACCTTCACTACAATCTACTTGCTTTTCTGTTCCTGGTTTCACACTAATAAGAAACGATCGTCTCGTAAGAGTCGGCGGTGGCGTTGCTATATACTTAAAAAGTCACTTATCGTATAAAATCATCTGTCATTCGACTCCTTCGCCTGACCCGTGCGTTGAATATATATTTATAGAAATAAACCTAGGGGTAAAATTTGCCATTGGGGTAGTGTACTGTCCGCCTAATAGTAATTATTTTAATAACTTAGAGATTGTTTTCGAAGACCTCTTAGCCAACTACTCCCAACTTATAATCACAGGTGATTTTAATACGTGTCTCCTGCGAGATGATTTTCGAGCAAGAAGACTTAACTGTATGTTAATGTCCCTTAATTTACATATACTACCACTTAATCCTACTCACCACACCAACAATGTTGATACACTCCTTGACCTAATAATCACATCAAATTCCGATCTTGTCTCTAAATTCGGTCAATTTCCTGCCCCTGGTTTTTCTCTGCATGACCTTGTGTTCGCATCGTTAAAAATAAAATCCCCTAAGCCAAAACCAACAACTCTTTTAATTAGAAGTTTCAACAACCTCAATCATGAGAAGCTTAAGAGCGATGCTTCTAACATTGACTGGTCGCGGGTTGAAGCTTTGTGTTCGATCGATGAGAAAGTTAATTTGTTGACTTCTAACATTACTAGTTTGTTTAACAAACATGCACCACTCCAACTCATCAAAATTAAAAACCAGCCAGCTTTATGGTTTAACGATGATTTTCGTAAAGCCAGGGCTAAAAGGGATAGGGCTTTTTTAAAATTCAAAAAGAATCGATGTGATCTCAATTGGTCTATTTATAAAGCTGCAAGGAATCAGTGTAACCAGTTGGGTAGAAAATTAAAACGCCAATACATCTTCAATAAAATACGCAATTCTTCTCCCGAAGCGACTTTAAAATTTATAAAGTCCCTCGGTATTGGCAAACTTCCATCCTCCTCAATCAATTCTGACCTTAATTTAAATGTTCTAAATACGCATTTTTCAACATCTTCTGCCCTTGATATTAGTGTTAAATCTTGTACTCTTTCCGAAATTCATAGTTTGCCGAAAACTAATCTCCCTGCTTTTACCTTTTCTTCTATCAGTAACAATGATACCAAGAAAACCATTTTAGCTATCTCCTCTAAAGCAGTAGGGTCGGACGACATCAGCCGTGCTATGATCACCCTTATTTTAGATATCCTTGTTCCTGTAATAACTCACATTATCAATTTTTCTTTATCCTCTAGTCAGTTTCCCGTGATGTGGCGTATGGCATTTGTTCTCCCACTCCCTAAAATATCTAATCCTACGCTACCGTCACATTTTCGTCCTATTTCAATCCTCCCTTTCCTCTCCAAAATTCTAGAATCCACTGTTTACCAACAAATCTCTAGTCATTTCTCTAAATGCAACCTATTAAATCCATTACAGTCCGGATTTAGAACTGGTCACAGCACAACTACTGCTTTATTGAGAGTTACTGAAGACATTAGGTCTGCAATGGAAAATAAACATTTAACTGTGCTTATTTTAATAGATTTCAGTAATGCATTCAATGCAGTAGACCACGATCTTCTTATTGCACTCTTATCCTATGCTAATGTCTCCAACACAGCTTTACAATGGTTTTCGTCTTATCTTCAGGGGCGTCAGCAGTCGGTTCGTGTGGGCCAGACCTTTTCTGACTGGCATGATGTGACAGCTGGTGTCCCTCAAGGCGGTATTCTTTCTCCTCTTCTTTTCTCAATATTCATTAACTCCATCACTTCCATTTTAAACACTCGATACCATCTTTATGCTGACGACTTGCAGCTTTATGAACATGCTAGTGTAGATAATATTGTTGGTGTGATTAATTCCCTTAACAATAATCTCCATAATATTTCGGTCTGGTCGTGCAAATACGGAATATGTGTTAATCCTGACAAATGTCAAGCTATAATTATTGGCAGCTCGCGACAACTATCTAAGCTCGATCACAGCAAACTGCCCAACATAACTTACAACGGCACAACCATCAACTTTACCACCACTGTAAAAGACTTAGGTATTATAATTGATGACAAATTAACTTGGAGCAATTATGTTGCAGAGATATCCCGCAAAGTTTACGCTTCCTTGCACTCCATGATGCGTCTAAAGAACTTTCTACCTATGCAGACTAAACTACAGTTGGTTAACACCTTGCTGCTTCCTATTGTTGATTACGGTGATGCTTGCTGTTTGGATTTGAACAAAGATCTATTAAACAAACTTGAGCGGATACTCAACACTTGTATACGCTTTGTTTATGGCCTCCGCAAGTATGACCGTATATCATCCTGTAGGAGGCAGCTTGGCTGGCTTTCCGTGGTTGATCGCAGGAGGTCTAGAGTTCTTTGTCTACTTTACTCCATCCTTTTCGATCCCCAGTCTCCCACATACCTATCTTCCGATTTTGCATTCCTTTCCTCTTTCCATAATAGATCCTTACGTTCCCAATCCAATCTTATGCTGGCCACTCCCCGTCATACTTCAGGGTTCATGTCTGACTCTTTTGCAGTCGCTGGAGTCAGGCTATGGAACGAATTACCCGAGCTCATAAGAAGAGCTCCCTCTCGTGAGGTATTCAAGCGCCGGGTAAAAGAGCATTTTTTTAAAAAAAATAGTATAAATATATAATATTCATCTATTTAATTTATTATATAATTATTTGTATATATTGGTATGGTATATATATATGTATAAGGTTTTGTTTTTTTTTTTTTGTAGTTTATTTAGAATATCGATATTATATTATCATAATTATATTTTTTTATTATATATTATATTACTTGTATAATTATGTATTTATAGGATATTAATGTATGTATATGTAGGTATATTTTACTTCTGCACACCTACAGACTTATTCTCACACATGACAAGGTTGGCTGGTAGAGAATGCTATTTAGCGTTAAGCCCGCCTTTTGTACATTTTTCTTTTTTGTAATTTGTGCAATAAAGTATATATAAATAAATAAATAAATAAAGTAGATAATCATGTTTGTTACCGTTAGCATTACGAGAAATCCTCTCTTAGTGCTCTCTTCATTCCCGAAGTCTAGTAGTCTCATCTGTGCCTTGACTATTTATTTATTTGGACACTTAATAGCTACATTTATTTATGCATTAAATTTATACAAAAATGATTTAATAATTAAATGCACAATATTTTAGGGAGCCACTTTGGTAACACATTAACTTTTTAATGCTTATCTAACTTACTTAACATATCGATGGGTCCTATGGATATGGGCCAAACTAACAATTTGGCAATTTTCAGTTTTTTATGCCAAATGCATTCTATCGATATAATTTATCAGGTCAGCTATTTAAAAATAGAAATTTCTGCATAGAAACAGGACTTTTTGTTAGAATATAACGGCCTATGTAGCACTCAGTTAAACGTACAAGGGCCAAATAGTCATTAGAGACTTCTACGCGGGGAATTTCTACACATTTGTTTATGTTTGGGGCCAATCAGCCAGTTTGATACTTATACACTAAACAAAGCAATGGTTGCGCTATGTTGACTGCAAAAGCTTAGTATTGTTTTTATTACATTCGTCAATAGATAGATAATAAAAAACGTCTCTTTTTCACAAGTTATGAGATAGAACGGCCAAAGTGGTAAATTGGCCCATGTACGTGTCTTATTGACAAAACATACACTTAGGCCCTAAAATATTTTTTTACTTTTGAGTTATTTGGGCGTTACTTTTAATTAATAATTGCCCAGATTATATACTATATATTTTTGACTGTCCCCTTTACTATTTAAAGCCAGTAATAAGCTTGATAATTGCATTTCAAGTTTGATTAAAGATTTCGGAGTGACTCTACTAAGACAATCAAAATTATACATCAGAAAATTAATCTATTAACATGTTTATTTCTAATAATAATCACTAATCAAGTAACATATCTAATGCCTTAAGTTCCGGGAAAAAACTTACCAAGAAACGTGACAGTGGATGAATGAATAGATTCAAAACTAATAAGACTTAAAAATACAGAGAAAGTACAAACAAAATTTGGAAAATTATTAGAGGTGATTTACATTAAAGTATTTGAATAACTTGATGAAGACACGAGGCGTGATAAACTTCATAAGTTTTAGATCACTGGTCATTATTCTAAGCAATATGGATTTATTGATAACTGTGTCTTGGTGAAGGAGCATAAGCATGTGTTTGTGAACGCGACTATTTCTACTAGGGTTCTATTCTCCTCCGAAGAAATAAAATATTTTCACTTCTTCGCTCAAGGAAAATTGTGGTGTTGAGTTCCGCCACTCAACGCACAATGCGCGGAAAGTGGAGAGTAGAGCAATAAGCTCCCTATGCCTACACTGTTTCATACGGAATGCAACATAAAGCTGAGAAAATATAATATATAATGAAAAATATGTATAAAATAAATAGTAATTATAAAAAATAACTATTACAAAGTGTAATGATTTTATATTTATAAGTTTTAATATTCGCAATTTAGACTTGGAGCGGAAGAAGAGAGAAGTAGTATTCGGCAGAAAGTGGGGAACGGAGTGTTAACACTAGGTTCCCTCTGCCTACCCTGCAGTGTGCGGGATGCAGCGTGAAGCTGATTTGATTTTTTTGATTTCTTAATAGTATTTTACTCTGGAAGAAATATAAGTTTTGTAAAAGCCTCGAGGCGTTTGATTTCGTTACAAAAGGATGATGACGAACTAATTAAAACGAAACGATTTATTCATGTATGTTATGTGTATCATATAATAATAGACATGTATAATTTGTTTCATACCTATAATAAAATCAAAATTTAGGCTACTGGATGCAAGAAAATATTTATAAATATCATTAGCTGTGGGCCAACAATAATAAACACTTCAATCAGTAAATATATAATAGTCTAATCTAGTTCAAAATCAAACGAAATAGCCAGCGGTAGAATTAAATTAAGAACTAAAGAAGGGTGTGACGATTTCAGATTTTGTATTTTGTGTATTTTGTAACTGTAGTCACCAAAAGCAAGATTTTATTAATGTATGCGATAAGCATCTTATCTTAATATAAATAAAAACATTATTTTCTTAAAACAGTACTATATGAAGGCCACCTCGTATACCACCATTAAGAGAACTTCAAAATATAGCTTCTTGATTCAATGATCTTAATCAACACGGAGTCGTTACAGCTACTATATCACAATTAGATACATAATTTATGACATCAAAGAGATTCTGTTTAAATTAAAATTGAAAATTGCCGATTTAATCAGACATAAAAACTCAGCAGGATATGTATTTGTATGTTTGTTTTGTTTTACTATCAGTTGAAAACTATAGAGGGACCTAATACAAAACATTTACGTTTTATAATATAAATTACACGAGGCCGGTCGTGGCGCAGCGGCACGAGGTGTGACTGCAAAACCGACTGGTTGTGGGTTCGATCCCCACTCGAGGAGATGAAATATTTACTTAAATTTATATTTCCATTTCTTCGCTCTGGTGTCGAGGTTAAGTGCGGCGTTGAATTCTGCCACTCAACACGCAATGTCTCCAGAATTCGGCAGAAAGTGGGGAACGGAGTGTCTTAACACTAGGTTCCCTCTCCCTACCCTGCTGGGTGCGGGATACAGCGTGAAGCTGATATAAAAATTAACTAATAAAAAACTTTAATCGCCTCTAATTATATCGTGTCAAATAAGACAATAAGTAATTTTATCTCTTTATTTTTTGATTGATGTTATACAGACTTTATTTTTTGTCTGTCCACGTCAATACTTTTTTTTTATTAAAGCTAAATTTTTACTAAATTGAATAGTTAGATCTTACTAAAATTCAACATTCAATTAAGCTTTTCTTTAAGAAATACAATACATTCATATAGAGGGCCTAATAATAATCATTTTTGGGGCTAATTATTTTTTAAAACAATATGTAAACACGACTTTTTTCTATTACTTAAAGGATCTAACTGAAAACTCAGTTATCATGTTACCAAATCGTATAACGTATAAGTCTCTATGTGACATAGTTACCACAATACCTAACTTACTATCATTCGTAATAATCAGTTGTTATCTTAGTCTCATTATTAATCAATTTTATAACTAAAATATGAAAAAATATTATATATTGTTATTTAGCATAATATGCGTAAAACAGCCAATGTGGTACATTGGCCTTTTTAGAGCCTTTTTAGAGAAGAATAAATATAACAAAAACTAACGTATAAGTGCCATTGTGCAGTAAAAAAAAAACTAGGATAAATATGAATAAAATACTACGGTATATATATAGAGGATAGTTGTCTTAGCTGATAAGCAAAGTTTCATTTTCTTCGGATGTACCAACATAAAATTATAGCAAATTTAAAAAGTGATAACTTAAACTAAACTAAGTTACACTATTTAATATTGAAATTGTTTTATCTGAGAAAAGCTTAGGTTATTACTTAAATTTTATGTATTTTAATATGATAATGTAAGAACAGGTAAATATTAATAAAATTCTTTATTGATTATAAAATGTTATATATTTTATTTTTAATTACAATTCTCAAATATGTAGGTATATTAGAATTTTGTATATATACATTATAAGTATTATTGTTTTTAATCCTACAAAAGTAACATTAACATTTAGGTTACACGCTCACTGTCAATAGTATATATATCACACACTAAGCACTGAGTCATGCGAAGATGGCAGAGACAAACATCTCTCCGAAATACGGCTAGCGCTGTGGGTTAGAACGAGAGAGAAGCCTACTTGTCGCTATCGTATTCGTGAGAGAAAAGGAAGCCACACGTTTGTGTGGCGTTACGCCAGTCTTGGCGTCGTTACGCGTTACGTAACGAAGCAGTTTACCCTCCCAAAAGAAGTTATCACTTCTAAAATACTTTCACTGTTTCCGCTCTGACTCCCTGCACCGCTTAATACGCAATGTCTCGAATTGGAAAACAATGAACGGAGTGTCTTACTTAGACATTTAGTTTTCATTGCTTTTTTACATATGCCTGTTTGAACATTGCGAATATAAACTTCACCTATAATAATACCCTTAAGCTTTTAAAAAATATATTAACTCAAACGCTTCACGCTGTATCCCGCACACAGCAAAACAATCACAAAACCTTATAGAAATTATGATAATGTAGTAAAAAAATCATATTGGAAGATTACAGACTAAAGTAATAAAAAAACATATTAGAAGTCCATTTCCGCACATGCACATTAAGACACGCCGAAGTCTGGAGGCATTGCGTGTTAAGTGGCGGAACTCAACGCCGCGCTTTGCCTTGACACCAGAGCGAAGAAATGACAATATAAGTTTAAATAAATATTTCATGTCCTCGAGTGGGGATCGAAAATCACAACCAGTCGATTTTGCAGTCACACTTTATGCCTCTGCGCCACGACTGGCCTCAAATATAAATAAATAATAAATTATTTAATAATTATTTATATTTGTAAAACTATAAATTTAATATTATTATTAAAGTGCATATGTACTTAATTATAAATGATTTTAAATTGTGGCACTCAAATATTTGATATCTTAACACGTATTACGTAATTTGGTGCTTTGTTCCGCATAGCAAGGTAGGCAGAAAGAACCTCCTGTTCAAACAATCTTTCTTCACTTTCCGTCCGTATCTGAAACATTACGTGTTGAGTGGCTTATCTTTATGTCGCGCTTTGGCTTGCCAGTGCGGGGAAATGATAATAAAATTTTCCCTAAGTGGAAATCGAACCGACAAACATCACGATTACAGTTAAACGACGCCCTATTACACAACGATGACTACTTAACAGCAAATATGGAATACATGTAGCTCCATAGAAAATAATATACTAACCATAAATTATAAACCATGACCTAATGAATTATTATTTCAGGCGGTTGTTTCCCCGAATTTATACTTAGATTTGGAAATTTTGTAATTAATTTAAACAGTACTTGTATAATAATTATTCGACCGAAACATGAAATTGACGTTTTTGTTAATTATTTTAAGGGCTTACTTTAATTTCTCATTTTATTTATATAAAAAATGTAACAAACTCCTTTCACTCATAGTTATCTAGTAAATCAGAAACATGCTTAAATTACATTATTTTTAACTTGTTCCCTTTCACTGCATTTTTTTATTCAGTTTTCATTAACATGTTTCTACCACTTACTGAATGTTTTACATTTGTTTATATTATCTATTTAGTAATAGCATATAATAAAATAAAGGTAATTATAATAAGCATAAACAATAATAATAATTATATTCTAACTATCTAAGAAAATGCGGCGTACAATCAAAACCTGTTGGGTATTTATCGTTGATCTACAGTTATGAAATTTGGCAAGAAATGGGACGTCATAATACAAATAAAATAAAGGAAAAAGTCCGAAAAATTTATATTTAGGTAAATTACAGGAAAAACTACAACAATATTTATATTAAAAAATCATCTATCTATCTAAAAAACAATATTAGCTATTTATATAAAACTAGCTGTCCGCCCGCGGCTTCGCCCGCTTGAACTACATGATTATTTATTTAATAAACAGAATTGACTGACAACTATAATGACTTCTAATATGATTTTTTATTACTTTAGTCTGTAATCTTCCAATATGATTTTTTTACTACATTATCATAATTTCTATAAGGTTTTGTGATTGTTTTGTGCAATGTTGATACTTGATATTTATAATAATATACTTTGAGCATTGATACATAAAGCTAATTATTTATTATATAATATTATATTATACCTATATATTTTTGTAACATTACGTTCTTTTTACCTATGTTATGTATGTCTTATCATAATTTTAGAACTCTCTTAAATGTTCTGATGTCAGTGAATAATTTAATTTACTCCTTCAGAAACAGCCTTAGATGTTAAATTATTGATTTGGGTAAGAATTAATTCTATATTTTAAAAACTACAGCAATCATTTTTGATTGCTCTAGTTTTTAAATTAGTTACATATATTATTAGCTGAATGTACAATTGGTAAATATAATATGTAGTTATTACAGAGTACACATAGAACGGATGTTTTAAGATATTTTTATATAGATTTATATCAAACGAATGAATGAACGAGGATTATGTATTTACTTAATATTTCTTTGAAGATCAAGTCGTTCTTTATCTCTTTTTTTCAGCTTCACGCAACATCAAGGTATGTTAAGACATTCCGTTCCCCACTTTCTGTCGAATTCTGGAGGTGTTGCGTGTTGAGTGGCAGAACTCACCGCCGCGCTTTGCCTCGACACCACAGCGAAGAAATGGAAATATAAATTTAAGTAAATATTTCATCTCCTCTAGCCGGGATCGAACTCACAACCAGTCACACTTTGTGCCCCTGCTCCACGACTGGCCTCCTTTATCTGTCTTGAATTAATTACTACTTAAGCTTAACTGTTATGATTTATGAAGGTAACCTTCACCAACAATTCAATTTTGTTTACTTTAATGTTTGTACTATAAACAATAGTGCTTTTAAAATATATATTTTTATCAACAGTCACATAACCAAGATGTTTCGAATGTCATTCTTTAGCCAAAAATGTTACCAGCGGGATTCAAAAAATGATGCTTTATGCACAGCGCCATCTATTGGGCTTAAAGTTAAACTGTAACTGTTCGGACAGTTAAAAATCTCGTTTTATGTTAAATTTCACTTAATATATAATTATATTAATCGAAAACGACGTTTTACTAAATACATACTATACAGATAAAAATAAAAATTTATTATAAACAATTATACATTTATTATAAGTATAGATATAGATTGCCATATAATTTTCGCAAGTAAACTAATTCCTTGAGTTCATTCAAATGACGATAACTTTTTTTTAACTAACCAATCTTGATGAAACAAACTTAAAATGCTATTCTGAGTTAGTCAGTACCAGTCAGTACTTTCGGAAATTTACGTGGTCATACGTACAGACACAGACAGACAGGCAGACAAGAAATTAAAAAAATATTTTTTTGCTTTCTACTATTCTTTTTAAGTGTCCCTCTATGCATTTCAGTCAAAATTACTAAATGTACAGATAAACATTTTTTACTGTTCTATTGTAAAAGAGATGAGTACATACGGGCGTATGCAAACTTAAGATTGTCGAATTTCATAAGATGTACTTCCCCATGACTTACAATACAGAACCCTCGGTGGACCAGCACTTGACATATAAAACTTCCGTTACTGAGTGTCCGACATATCTGTCGCCTAGTAAATGTGGCTGTACAATGTCATTGTACCTGACAGTGTACAGCCACATCTGGCCATAGAAAAATAAAATTTGCCATATAATTGAACTATATCTTTAAGTTGCAAGCAATAACTGTTGAGAAATGTTAATTTTCATAGTGGCCTGATTAAATATTTCTCCTGCTAGAAGCTGAAAGCTGAGCCCTACTTAAATTGACATTTCCAAAGTCGTACAATTGTGTCGTAGACTATTTCGATATTAGCATTGTTCTATATTTTAAATAAATACCAACCCGCTTACAATAAACTTTTTTTTAAATATTTGTTTTTTTCTATTATAAAGAGCAAAGAAAACTTACATATAAAGATTCTGTAATCTATCATGCTTTTAGTTTAAGAAAACTCCAGCTATAATGTGTTTAGTTAGATATATCCTAAGTTAGTAAGAAAGTGTACAGGACTGTTAATATATGTATGCTGCACATACCACTATATCACACTCTATCCACTCTGTATTTTGACAGAGTGGATAGAGTTTATTATTCTTTAAAAAAGTCGAAGTCTTTTAAAGAATTTATTATTTTTTAAAAGACTTTGAGGCCAGTCGTGGCGCAGGGGCACAAAGTGTGACTGTAAAATCGACTGGTTGTGGGTTCGACCTCCACTCGAGGAAATGAAATATTTACTTACATTTATATTTTTATTTCTTCGCGTGTCGAGGCAAAGCTCCAGAACTCGGCGGGAAGTGGAGAACTGTGAGTCTTAACACTAGGTTTCTTCTGCCTACTCTGCTGTGTGCGGGATACAGCGTGAAGCTGGTTTAATTTAATTTTTCATTTAAAAGAGTTCGTCTTTGCGTAGTGGCATGAGCGTGTGACAATAAGCACAAAGGTTGTGGGTTCGATTCACACTCGGAAAAAAGTATTCAATATTTTCATTTCCTCACTCTTGTAACAAATCAAATTGCGTCTTTAAATCTCGCCACTTAACACGCAATACCTCGAAAATTCAGCGAAAATTGTCTTCATATAGGGGGATATACCCCTCTGCCTACCCTGCTATATGCGAAATACAGCGCGAAGCAAAAAATAAAACTTAAAAAACGCGTAGTTTCATCAGCAATCTTCCAATTTTATAAAGAGAACATGCTACGCTGCTATATAGATCTAACGAGGTACTACGGTTTCACTAATCCCAGGGTTTTGTCACCCACTTTCAAGTGGGGTGGGTGATGAATCTGGTGATGAATTATCAGAACAAGCGGGCAGTACTATATTATTGTATCGTCCCTGATCTACTTATAAATATCAAGTTGATACCATGATAATAAAAGAATTAGATTTTATTACTTACTTACAGCATGACCTAATAAAAGCGTGGAATAAATAAAATCTCTATTAATAATAAATCGTTCAATAAAATTATTAACATATTTGTGTAATAAAATATATAATAGTATAATAATAAAAGTATTTTACTTTTACAATCAATACTTAGAACTTTGTCACCTTCTAGAGATTTTAAAATACCAGATAATATTGTATTAAGCTACCTAAGCTTATTTTTGTTCCTAATGAATTTGAAAACTAATCTCAGGTTTAATACCCTTTTATTATCATTTAACATTGAATTTTTATTTATCGAATTACCTTTGAAATTACATTTAGAGCTATTTATGAAATTAAAGTATCTGCACAAGGATTGCGTGAATTAAATTATATGACGTAGACTATATGTATACCTTTAGGTAGAAGGTATGTATTTTTTTTCACGCTCTGGTAAGAAGACAAAAGCACATCACTGAGTTCCGGCACTCAATACGCAATGTCTCAAAAATTATGTGGTGCTTAGGGAACGGAATTATCTTTACTGTAAGTTCCCTTCCATGATATGTTAAAAGATCAATCAAAGACAATTGGCCTACAGAATAGTACGGACCGGTTTTCCTTTTCCGAGAAACTTTTCCCATTATTATGGAGAGTCAGTATAGCACACATTATATAAGCCCAGATTTACTGCAGCCTGTTCCCAATTTGAAGTGAAAATTAAGAGAAACCTAACTGGGGTTGATCTTCCAAGAACCATGACAGACCTGGACTCTCGACAGCCCTGAAAGGGCTTCTGGTATTGAATAGGAGAGAATAGGAACGAATTAGTCGTGAACTCTATAGTGGACATCATACCTTCCAAATTTCAAATTCCCTATCCTCCTACAGGTGCCTAAAATCCTAATAAAAATAGTGTAATTGTAATAGATGTTAAAATAAAATTATACTAAATATGTAGAAAAAGGCAATGCGAATAAATACCTATAGTTTTTAAATGAGTCAAATTAGCAAAAAAACATATAAGATTTTTTACATTTTTAAAGTGTTATTCTACATTTAGGAAAGAAAAATATTTATTTAAAAAACGTAGCGGGATTTAAACCCGCGCCTCTTGAAAACTATCCAAGCGCTCTGACCGCTAAGCCATACATTCTCATCGAGCCACGACACGAAATGCTTATTCGTTTGTTATAACTAATTTATGTTGTTAGCATCTCTGTAGGTAGATTTTTACAAATTTCCGCTACCCAAAAGTAAATGCTTAGAATTAGCTTTTGGCAAAAGAGAATACAAACAATATAATTAAATATTTTTTGATATTTTTAAAGTGTTATTCAACACCTAGGAATGAAAAATAGTTATTTAGAAAACGTATAATATAAAAAATGTAACGTAGCGGGATTTGAACCCGCACCTCTTGGAAACCGTCTAAGCACTCTGACCACTAAACTATACGTTCTCATCAAGTTGTTAGTTAGAAACTCCACAAAGCGACAAAACGCCAATTTCATGTGTGAGGACGTAATATTTGAATTATACTCAATATAAACGTTACTTGGAGCCATTATGGTACATTTCGAAAAAAAAACAAAGCGATGGTTGTGGTTGATAAATGATACGTCGTGGGATTTGTCATAATGGCGCGAATTTTACTGGATACTTATTTATAAAGAACGGAGTATTTTAACACTAGTTCATCTTACGGGACGCCTGGTAGATGTGAGACATCATGTTCGTATTAGTAATATGCATAAAAGACAAGATTATTACAGAAACTAAATATAGCATAATGAAAATATTTATTATTACGAATTTGTAACAGAAAATGGCTGATGATTTCATTTAATGAATATTTATTTATATTTAATATACAAAATCTATATTAATTTCAAGTTGCCACAACATATATATAAAAGTATGTATACCCTTGTATAGCGTGGCGACCCGTCGCAACACCTTGCACTCTACTACATATAGATCCGGTTGATACCTGCTATATATGATACCTGATATGTAGATGCTTCACATCCATAAAGAACAATCATTTTTACTTAATTTTTAAAACTATTAATATTTGATATCATTAATGTGCAAAACACTTTATTTTTCCAGTAATCAGTTTGAATTTGTTTTGAAATAATATCTATATTTTAAAGATCTTCGCTATATAAATGGAAAATTGAGAGATCATTCACTGAATTTATACTAAAATATAGGCTTTTAACTAAAACGTTCATCAGTTACAATCACTTTAAAATGCCTCACAACATTCTTGTCGCCTCTATTAAGACGCCCTAAATATAACAAAATTATCAAAGGGCGAGACGACTGAGAACATAATATTAAATTTGTAAGCGTTTCATTAATGTTTCTAAAGTGAGTTATTATATTATTATCAATATACGTATAATAACGTATATAAGTATGATAAATTTAATAATAAAATTTTCTTTTATAAAATTCGCCACGCATTTTAATCAATTGAAAATGTAATTAAGGTACATAAGAAAATGCCTATGTATATCGATAATATAAGTAATATTCATATCTGTATTTCAGCTCATAGCTATATTATTAACGTCCTAGATAACTTTCCGCATTATACCGCTTATAGCAGAAGGTAGCTAAAATCAAGACACTCAAGCACTTTCCGTCCGAATTCAATACAATGCGTGTTTAACGACCGAATTTAACGCAGTATCTAAATATAATTGTTAGAATTTGATAAGCTATAGACAGAAAAAAATATGATTCTATTTTTACATTTTAAAAGTGTTACTGCACACTTAGGAAAGAAAAATACATATTTTAGTTGTAGATCTTACTCCCACATGAGCTGATTGATGTCTTTAGTGAGACTTTACACCATGCAGCCTTAGTTCAGATTGTGCCCGTATAATATCTCTAATATCTTTTTTCATACAACCTGTAACAGTATGTACCTTGGCTATAAGTTAAAAATAAATAAATAAATAAAATAAAATATGCATGGCAATAAACATAAATAACATAATTAAATATGAATAATACAAACTATATATTTTTAATATCATATTAATCGAGACGCGTTCGTGTATTGTCGTCCCGAGTGTCGCGACCGTCATTTCGTCTATATAGGTGGTGGTGATGCTTGGAAGGCAGCGGTCGAGTCGAACTCTTAAGTACTATGGTACTAATACATATGATGCACAGACTCGTACCAAATATATTATAAATATAATATAATAATTGGAAGCCTATGATGGCACGATCTTTTAGGATCGAAATTCTTATAAAGGCAAATATATGTGCAAGAGCGACACATATTGTGGATCAAGGTGATCTTTGACCAATATTTATAATATTGAATGTTGCTTGACGTCGCGAAGGCTGACGTGATGGGCTTATGCGAACTGTTATAGCGACATTAACTATGTCGTGGCTGATGCCGTCTCGCAGTATGCTCGCGGTACATAAGCTATGCTTGTATGGCGTTGGTCATTGTCATTGGATATTGTATACCACTTCTACGACTTGGTATACGATTAGTAGGTGTGTGGTGCTATTTTATGTCCCAGCTCCGGTGTATGTAGTAGTGTCCGCCCTCATACGGGTGTGTGGTGCTATTTTATGTCCTGGAACTCTGGTGTATGTAGTAGTGTCCGCCTACGGTTCGAGACACGACTGTGGGGTGTGTGCCGTGCGTTTATTTAACATATCGGCCGCCTAGCGGTAGTGCGTTCGTTCCAACGACTTATATTGATCTCACAAATCAATCAACATCACGAATCACCATTCTAATACAATCTTAATATAAACAAGCGTAACAAGTACCTTCGGAAAGATCACACACAAACGTCTCGGAGGGTTCAACGATGACTGTAAAGCCACGGTCTGGTCGGAACTCACGGTGTAGGGGCGGGGCGGTGCCCGTACTCTTTCTTCCTTTTATTATAACTAGTTCGCAGTTATAGTGGAGAGGAAGATAGGACGCGCTCTTGGCTTTTCTTCGGACGAGCTTCGAGTTATGACAATGTCATATTGTCGAGTTTCCAGTTATCTAAATAACTGACACAAGAACAACTTCTGATGGCAAATATCTTATTAAAGCGATACCTTCTAATGGCATAATATAAAATTCTTAATACTGTTACCTCTGAATCTCTAAAAGATTTTGGGTTCTTCACGATCACAACTATAAACGATTCTAACCACTAGACACATCACAAGCCAAGGCATTTTTTATTAAATAATATTCTCAAAGGAGTTTGGGATATCAGTTACAAACCCTATGAAACGCATTTTTAAAAGCTTTTACTTAACTTGCAATGTATGTATGTATGTAAAGGTGGACTCTTTGAGCTCAATTTTGAAGTAGATATCTTCAACCGATTGAGCTAAAATTTTGCATACACATTTAGTTTGCATGACAATGCACTATAAAATGTGACGTCATTCTAAATCTAATATGGCAGACCATCCAAGATAGCCGAATAGTTATTTTTATATTTCCATCATAACCAACCATATCAGTAATTGCGTTTTTTTAAGAATATGGAACTAATCTATAGACAATTAATCAACTAAAGCAGTATGATTTTGACTTCCGAGAATCGCGTCTATTAAACAAAAAGAAAACAGTTTATTTTCTTTATATAATATACTTTCGTATATTGTATAGAGAAAAAAAACTACAAAATTTTTAAAGGGAAACAAATTGTCCAGTAAAAACAAAACATAACTCTATGATGCTGAACGTGGCCAGCGTCTATCAGTAAACACGATAGCTGTAAGTTCGACATCCTCTTAATCTATTCTCAACCGCATTCCCAATTTAAGAATTAAATGTTAAAGATCTTTATTATAAAAGTTTTGACTTTTAAGTTGAAAAATATCGTTTTTAAATAAAAAAATATCACAATTACTCTATATTCAATAGTATTTTAGTTTCACCCAATTGAATATTGAATAACTGAGGCCCTGGTTTTTACGTGATCTTCCTTCAGTATCTTTCATTCTTTGTTTCCGAAGGTCATCCGAGGTCACCCTCTACCTCTCCTATCACTCACTTTTCTATCATAAATCTTTATTGCCATTCTTTCATCACTTATTCGTTCGACGTGCCCAAGCCAGCTGAGCACGTTCTTCTTTATTCTCACCTTGACATCTTCGCTAGTACCCTGAAATTGTTCGTTAAATTTCACCTCTTTCTTTCTCCGATTTTTCACGCTTTACCTTTATCAATACTTTCGTTTGGTGCCTTTGCAGCTTATTGTCTTTCTTTTTTATTTCTCTCATACTTTTATCCTTATCTGAGAATTTATAATCCTGCATTCATCGCGCTTTATGCTAAATCCTCTTTTCCCTTTACCAAATACCCCTGTCGCTGCTGCCTTCATATAACTCCTTAGGTTCTGCCAAGATATTTCAATACTCCGGTTAAAATTGTTTCATTTAAAATGTGAAATAATCGTAAAAATCAAAGAACTTATAGCATATTTCATTTCCCTTTTTCAGATTCACTCTTTATTTCTCTCTAATCGGTGGATCTTGAAGCTTCCACCTGTTTATGTGATAATTTGACTCTAAGTTTGGATACCTCGGGTAACTGCGCCAACGTGCAAACAGACTCCTTATTCTAACAACGACTAGATAGGACCGACTTGAAATAAATCAATCATACTTTTCCTTGCGTTCGCTCTTATGTGATTTTGTGATCAAACATCGTGTTTGCCACAAACAAATTCCTTTCCTTGTAAATTTTCAATATAAGCTTTCCAGCATTATCTTGTCACCGCTTCGTGCAGTTTTGACCCATCCACTCAAATCTCTACATAGTAAAATAATTTTCCATTCCCTCTAAAACTACCTAGAACATCTCTGACTCTCCCGAAACTCCTCGAAATCGCCTAATGGAGCTAAAGGTACTGGCGCATACGCCGCTAACGAGAATACTCTTATTATCCCCAACTTGAAGCGAACCCAAAATAACTATTGTTGACGGAGGTCCCTCGTTAGATATCTCAACTTGGTAAGAGTGAATATTACGAGAGATAATATCGATACAAGAGAATCTACGACCCTCGTCTTTACTGTAAGATACTCTTTTTTATCTACCTTATTATTTATATTTATTTTTCAAAGTATATGTTTACTTTAATAACTTTTGCTTGTACCATTGTTTAGTTTCTGTTATAGAACTTTCAACATATTTGTTTTACGTAATATTGTTTCAGGCAACGCTTAACATTAGTTAGTCGGTTATTACTGTACAATGTACATATTATATTTTTTATGGATATATGGTATAGTTGACATAGCGGTACTTAAGCTCAATCACTGAATAAATTCTCCACCTACTTTATTCATAGAAAATATTTTTTTACCTTCACGCTATATCCTCCTATATCCTCACTTCCTCTTTCACAAAGGCATGATGGAATTACTATATTAATTAAATATTATATATATATATGGATTTATGGAAGTAATACGCTGATAGCTTTATTATAGAAACTAGCGGCCCATTCGCAGCTTCGCTCGCATACCACTTATAATTGTTTTATTATACTGCATTTTCCATAAGATAATCAATATAAATTAAATAATTATTATAATTTATACATTTAATAATTTTGAGAAAGTGCAAGCACTAACACGGCTGCTTGCTACGACGAAATTGGCGGCAAGGGCGCCCCCCGCTAGACTCGTGTCTATGCCTGCGGCCGTAAACGGAGCGTTGAATTTTTTAAAATTTACATTTTCTCAAGAAGTATACGTACAAATTACATGCTACAAAAGACAAAGCATTTCTTTATAAAAATTCGTTGATGATGGAATATACTTTTTTGAATCATAAGGTGGAGTCAGCGCACGCCATGTATGCGTTAAGCAAATTCATTTTGGGTGACATTTTCTTAAAACAACAAACAAACTTTGCAAACCGTTGCTTAGCAACGGTCGCGTTCTAAAATACAGACTTTGGGAATTTATTTTTTAAAAATAATGTCATCCAAATGTTTACCCTCGCGTTCACGGCACTCATTCAACCTAACGCAAAAATTTCTTATGACGGCATGGCAAGTACGGTCAGTGATGGCTTCCATTCCGTGGCGAATATTTTGTTTTAATTGCGCCAGAGAAGTTGGTTTGTTGACGTACACTTTAGATTTAAGGAAACCCCGCAGGAAAAAGTCCATCGGAGTCAAATCAGGACTGCGTGGAGGCCAATTTATGTCCCCTCTTCTGGAGATTAACTTTCGTGGAAAAATCTCACGAACTCATGGTAGAGACACATTAGACGTGTGTGACGTCGCTCCATCCTGCTGGAACCATGTCCTTTGACTATAGCCGGAAGAATTCTGCAGTGTAGGCAACAAAAAATCATCTAACATCTTCACATAACGTTCTGAGTTAACTATAAGTGCACGTCCTCCCGCGTCTTCAAGAAAGTATGGGCCGATTATTCCTCGCGATGACTTTGCAGCCCATACGGTTACTTTTGGCGAATGAAGAGATCTCTGATGCTTGCGTTTCGGATTAGTTGTACTCCAATAGCGATAGTTTTGCCTGTTAACGTGCCCATTCAGATGAAAATGAGCTTCATCAGAGTATATGATGTTGGTGAACGTTTGTAATCTCTCAGTTATCTCGTTTACGAATTGTAGTCTTTGAATAAGATCCTGGGGCTTCAACTCCTGCAACAATTAAATTTTATAGGGGTGCAGCTTTAGATCTTTGCGCAAAATGCGTAGAAGTGATGATCTATGCACGTTCAAAGCAGTAGCACGCTTCCGAATTGAGAGGTCAGGATCAACACATACAGACTGATTGACTCGTTTTACGTTTTCTTCTGTCCTCGATAACCTTGGCCGTTCAGATTTTGGTTTATCTAAAGTTGAGCTAGTTTCTTCAAACTTCTTTACCCAATTCCGAATGAGAGGTATGCTTGGCGCATCATTTAAGTGACGAAAATCACAAATGTTGCAAAAATTTCGTCGCGCTATAGTCGCAGAATTACCGTCTTTGTAAAATTCACGCACGCACAACGCGCGGTCCGCTCCCGAGAAACGCTCCATAGGGACTAAATTCCCAAGAGCCAGACTATCGAATGACATACCCCCCGCGCCCCTCTAATGCATTGCGTTCACGCAGCAAGCTGATCAAATATGTAATTTCTTTTGAGACACGCTGTATTAGTAGGGGAGAAAAATGTTTTTTACTAAATTACCAATTTTTTCTTACACTATAATATCTATATCTATATATATATACATATATATACATATACATATATNTATGTATGTATATATATATATATATAATACAGTAACAATATTTTGTCTGTACATTTAATAATTTTGAAACAAAAATATATTTTTTTTAATTTCTTGTCTGTCTGTCTATTTGTATGGTCACATTTTTCTCTGAAAGTACTGAACCTATTTATTATACTTAAAAGTTTCATCAATTGCTTTGTTTTAAGTCAACCTCATTTAAGGTTGTTTCAACAAAATCGGTTCATTAAAAAAAAGTTGACAACAATTCGACAACAACAATCGACAATTATATATTTGAATGAACTCAAAGCATTAGTTTGCCTGCGAATGTTATATAGCAATTGCGCTGGTAAGATTCTTGTCTAAAGAATGACATTTGAAACGTCTTAGTTATATGACTCTTGATAAAAACATATATTTTAAAGCTCTTTTCTTCAGAGAACAAACAATAATTGTTTTGTTAGTGAAGAAAAATTGAATTGTTAGTGAAGGTTACCTTCATAAATAATAACAGTTAAGTTTAAGTCGTAATTAATTCAACACATAGATAAAGACCGATTTGATCTTTAAAGAAATATTAAGTAAATACATAGATTCTTCGTTTCGTTCATTCGTCTCAAATAAATCTGTATAAAAATGATAATTGATTTTCACGATTATTACATATTTTAAATAAAACTCTTTTAACCGGATTATTTGCGTATATTTTGTATTATACATTTTTGGAAAACCCGACGTTTCGAACACTTTGCAGTAGTCCGTGGTCCGTCCGTGTTTGACCAATGAATGATAAGCTACAGTCACAATCTAGTTTGTATACACCTGCACACTGTAAAGGAATATTACTTTTCACTGGTCTCAAGACGAGACCAGTGAAAAGTAACATTCGGCTGGAAGCTTTCTAACACCTGGGACCCACTTATAAAATCTTTGAAGTCTCAAACCGACCATACCAGAGGGCAAGATACAGTTAGCTCATTCTGCAAGAACCCAGGGCAGTACGCGAGGAAATTAAAAAATCGTTGGCGGTAGTCTGATATAATAAATATGTCAACTGACAGACGAATGCCACCTCAGTCTACCCGTGACCACGGACTACTGCAAAGTGTTCGAAACGTCGGGTTTCCAAGAATGTATAATACAAAATATACGCGATTAATCCGGTTAAAACAGTTTAATTTAAAATCTATATAAAAATGCCTAAAAACAGCCTTTCTACGTGCAGTCTGTAATAACTACATATTTACCTTCATAAATCATAACAGTTAAGTTTAAGTCGTAATTAATTCAACACATAGATAAAGACCGATTTGATCTTCAAAGAAATATTAAGTAAATACATAAGTCCTTCGGTTCGTTCGTTCGTTTGAAATAAATCTATATAAAATGCCTAAAACCAGCTTTTCTACGTGTACTATGTAATCTATATATATAAAAGGACTTGTGCTGACTGACTGAGGTAAGACGCACGCAGAGCCGTAACCGCTGATGGTAGAAACGTGAAACTTGGGCAGATGTTTATTTTCATAATCTGGACATACACTAAGAAGGGAATTTCAAAAATTTTAACCCTAAAGGGATGAAATAGGGGGTGAAAGTTTGTCTAGAAAAAAAATTTAATCTGTACCGATTTTTATAAAATTTTAAATTCAGACTCTTAAAAATATTTCATTGAACACGTATTTCATGGTTTTTAAGAATTCACCCCCTAAGGGTTCAAATAAGGGGTTGAAAGTTTATATGGAAAAATCTTTAAATTGCCACCGATTTTAATAAAAATTTAGATTTTTAATAATAATTCAGACTGTTAAAAATATTTTATTGAACGTGGTTTTTTTAGAATTCACTCCTAATAAGCGGGCGAAGCCGCGCGCGCCCTCTAGTAACTACATATTTACCAATTGTATATTTCGCCAATAATAAATATATGTAACTAATTTAAAAACTGTACAAGAGTTAATATGCAAATCATTACAGTTATTTTACAAAGAATATTATGAATCCTTCATATCAATAATTTAACATTTAAGGCTGTTTCTTAAAGAGTAAATTAAATTATTCACTGACATCAGCACATTTAACAGAGTTTTAAAATTATGATGAGACGTACATTACATAGGTAAAAAGATCGAATGTTACAAAAATATATACGTATAAGAAATAATTAGCTTTATGTATATTTTTAAAAATATCAAATATCAACATTGGTCGTATTTTTTAATTCAAGACAATCAAAAGTCTTTACAGAAATTACGATAATGTATAATAGTAAAAAAATCGTATTAGAATATTACAGATTAAAGTAATAAAAATCATATTAGAAGTCATTTCTGTTTATTAGATCATAAATCATGTAGCTTAAGCGGGCGAAGCCGTGGGTGGACCGCTAGTATTCAATAATATTCATTTATAAATTCTGAAATACAGTTAAGGAAAGGCAAAATAAATGCAAAACGTATGTCACGTTTGAATGTCATCGGTTGAATTGCATTAATTTGTACAATAGAAAAAGTTATACATTATTTATATTACAAACGATGTGTTCAGTGAAAAAAAAAATACTTTTATACTATAAGATTAGTTTGAATTTGAATTTCAATTTACAAACTATAAATGTACCAAATTTCATACTCCTCTGTTCCCACAATTTTCGTAAAAAGGGGTCCAAGTGTTTGTCTCAAATTTAAATATATAGATTAATTAATAAAATTACGATTTGAATTTGTGGATATCGATGAAATAATATTTACAATCATATTTTCAAATTTTATAAAATTGCACATTGTATAGTAGGTAAAAAGAAGTAATTAAGTTAAAAGAAACGAATACAAAAAGCAGTACGTAAAAAGAAACGAATATAATAAAAAATAGAGATTGTTTTCATGAAGCCAGGAACATTTCAACTTAAAATTTAAAATGTTTCTATTCAACCCGTTTTACGGTACCGTAGACACTTCAAATTATTTTCTTCATTTTCAATAATAATTTTTAAATACTTGACATGTAAAAACACCCAAAAACTAAATAAAATAATAAAAATAAATTATATACTGTAATTACGACGAGCAAACATTTTATATTAAAATATTTTGTTATCCGTCTGATTATATCCATTTAAAATATATCATTTTCATTGAATTTTCTTGATTTTGTTGTTACTTTTGTTGTTTTTATTAATAAAAAACATAATAGTACAAGTTTGGCAAAAATACATTGACCATGTTATAAAAGAAGAGCAAAAGATACAAAAAATTGATCATAAAATAGATAATTTGGTGGACTGTTTCGTCCTTAATATTAGTGATAGCTCCTCAGAATCCTCCGAATTCTAATAAATAGTAGAATACTTAATAGATATATGTATTAACTACCTTTTAGTAAAACTTGTGGACCTCCATTGTACTTTTTTACTATTCTTGTTATACCTATAAAAAGCAATAGCTTGATCTCAGACATTGTAAAGTTAATTTTATATTTTAAAATATATAAATTGTCAATCTAATTCAAAGTTACAAATATATCATTTATTTTAGTATTTTTTTATACCGACTATTTGCAACCTTTTTCAATCATGCGAGTCAAGTATTTCATTTTATACTATATAAAAACAGTAGGTACAGCTTTATATGTATATATAAATATATTATAGTTATATATATAGAAAACCTCATAAAATACATAGAAATATTTATCTCATATCATAATGAATGAGTATGGGGTAGTCAAACGTAACCTGATGTTAGAACACTCCGTTCCCGAAACACTGGTCAATTTCCAAGATATTGCGCGTTGAGCGCGTACACAAAACGGCGTTTTTTTATTACCAGAACCAGATTGAAACTAATTTATTTTTCGGAATGGGATCACGAATCATCGAACCCACGATGTCGCGTTTATACTGTCACATCGCGCCACGACGGTCCCGGAAGATAATTTTTAATTTCATTTATGAGTGTTAATCATCATCGTTAGATTAACAAATAATAAATATATAATAAATTTGATAAATGGAAAAGTATTTTAATCTTTTTATTCCCCAGATCGATTCCATTGCTAAATGTCACTTCGCTCGATACATATACAACCGTTTGATTAAAATGTACATGTTTTACAGTACATATCTTCCTTAAACAAAATATTGTTCTTATTTCCTTTTTCTCTTTCTTGCATTTTATCTTAATTTCACATTGACTTGAACAACACGACAGAGACTACTGGCCATGCGTAAAAATTACTTACATATTTGTGTTTCTATGATACTGTATATACTCAAGAAATAAGTAATAAGAAAAAAACAATCTCCTTTATATTCCATAGAATCAAAATTAAATCAACTTTGTATAAAAAATGTTTTTTATCATTTTGTTAAAGTAAATATAATCGAACAAATCATATCAGGCCGGATCCAAATAACATATTTAGTCTAATTAAATATAGATTTACAAAGCTGTTTCCGGCTTTAAAAGATAAACACCACTATATCAGATAAGATTAATAATACATAATATAATATTGTGCAAATTTCTTATTATCTACGATTATGTATTGACGTCAATGAAAACGCACTGTTGTGTTCACTAGTTGTAACTGAAAGACGAGGGTTCTAAAGTTGTATTTAGATATACATATATGTATATGTACCTCTGCAAATCGGTGAATAGTGAACCTAAGTACTACAAGATATTATATAAATTGTAATGTCGTCAAGTCTTCACCGACAGTTTATATAAAAAATTAAAACGGTTAATACAAATTTTCACTTCATTATTTTGGATTCGAGTCCCAAAAGGGGGAATATATATATTTTAATTTATTTTCATTTCTTCGCTTTAGCGGATAAAGTGTGGCGGTGACGTCCACTACTTTACTACTACTACTAAGTGTTAAGACACCTCCGTTCTCCACTTTCTGCCCAATTCTACAGACCTTGCATGTTAAGTGACATGACTCTACGCCGCTGTTTGTCTCGTTACCAGAGCGAAAACATTAAAATATTATATGATTTTCACTCTCCCCCGTGAAAATCGACGTTACATCAATCGCATTGCCAGTCGCTTTTTCGTGAGGAAATCCCTTTACGGATACCAGCCCGAGCGGGGACTCGAGCGGGTTATGTGGGGCTCGCGGACCGGCAGATGGTAGGCCGTCCGAATACCCACTAAATCCTCACGGTGCTCCTCCTCGACCGCCACTGGCCGCGAGATGCGGGGACATTAGTTGTCCGCGAAACGGGGCGGCGGGAGCCTCCCTCGCCCGCTCCGCCGCCTCCTTCTCGAGCACTACTGCCTAGAAGGAGGAGACCGCATCTCACGACGTCTCGTTGCCGGGAAAGGGAACAATCGTCCCCTATGACGTCGCGCAGAGCGCGACGTTGAGACGCCCAGGCTGAGCACACCTCCAACGTGTGCTGGGCCGTCTCATCGAGGCAGTCGTTACAGTGGTGGCAGCGAGCGTCGGGCTCCCTCCCAGCGATCCGACATAGGTAACCCCCGAAGCAGCCATGCCCCGTGAGCACCTGTGTCGTGCGGAAGGTTAGGACGCCGTGCCGCCGCGCTAACCACTGGCGGAACACTGGACGGACAGTAGCAACTAATCATCCCATCGAGCAGTAGCGACTGATCATCACACAATATGTAGGGGAGAGGGGGGCACATTCGAACGATTTTTAAACTTTGTGTCATATCTAAAAATTCTACAGTTTTTAACTTCTTTACTATTTCACAATGCTTAGTCCAACTATTGTGCCACAAAATCGTAGCATCATATGTAGAAAAATATATAAGTTAAAGGTGCAATATCAATTTTAGTAGCAGTAATCAAATGCTCAAAACTGCCCCATAG
>JAAIXJ010000932.1:142624-175314 GCA_013403705.1 Heliconius hermathena | reverse complement strand
TTCGCTAAAACGAAGTCTCCAATATTTATTAAGTTGTAGTCTAATTCCATTTCGTAGTCTTCATACGCACAGGTATCAGTATCTTCATTCTCTTCACAGTAAATTGTCACTTCCTCTTCTAATTCCAAATGCATTTTTGAGTCAGTTTCTGGTGAACAAAAGTTCAATATAGTTTTGTTTTTCTTTCGCGGTATTTTTTTACATATAATAATATTCAAAACTGCCCCGTTTATTTTGTTCAAAGCTGCCTCAGTGGTAATTGAAAAATTACAAACTTTTTTTTTTTTTCAAGTAAAATTTTAAAAATTGTAGTAATTTCTAGTTTATTGCATGATATATGAAACATTCTAACTAAAAGAGGAAAAAATAAAACCATATACCTTGAATTGGATCCCTGCGATCCTTACGCGTTTATTTAAAAATGTATAAAATTTTACTCAAAATCAAACACTCCTCGTAACTCAACAACTGGTTCTCATATATCAGCGGTGACAAGTGACACGTGTGCAGATTAGTGCTGCCACTACTCAAAAAAAATCTACCAAAATTTCTTTTTAAAATAGCTTTGTTACCACATATTTTCAAAGGTGCCCCTGTTCTAAGCTACCCCCCTCTCCCCTAACTGTAAACGCGACTGGTTGTGGATTCGATCACCACTAGAGGAAATGAAATATTTATTTAAATTTATATTTCCATTTCTTCGTTCTGGTGTCCAGGCAAAGCGCGACGTTGAGTTCCGCTACTCAACACGCAATGCCTCCAAAATTCGGCAGAAAGTGGGAAACCGAGCGTCTTAACACTAGGTTCCCTCTACCTACCCTGCTGTGCAAGGGATACAGCGTGAAACTGATTTAATTTGTTTAATATAATTTTACAAGCTTTTATTTATTACAACTATTGCAATCCCCTTCCAAAGGTTTACTAATGTATTTGAAATTTTGCCATTTAACTTTATGAAACTTGTTAATCGAATTTGTTCTAATTTGTGTGAAAGAGTAAAGGGGCCGTCCATAAATCACGTAAGGTTTGAAAGAGGAGAGGGGGGTTTCCGGCTAAAATCACGAAATATCACAAGGGCCCTCCCCTTGTGATAGAAGTGTAGTAAGATATGTGTATTTATTTTACAAGGCTTATCCATGATCCGCTATATCATGATTACACTATCCGCTTTACGCATGATTACACCATTCCTTTTATTATTTTAAAGATGATATTCAATTTCAAATTCAATTTGAAAAAATCAAAATATGTTATAGATTCTAAAAAATACAGGTGATTTCGAATAGGGAGAGGCAGGGATGTTAGTCACAAGCCTCACCAGGGGGAGATGGGGTTAAAAAAATGGTAAAAAAACATCACATGATTAACGGACGGCCCCAAAAAGTATTCAACGCAAAGTGATCCTTTTATTGTGTAATTTGTGTTTTTCATATAGGTGTAGCCACCTGATAAAGAACGCCGCCCGACTGAATTTCACTGTTATATCAAAGCCTTTTTAATTTTTTACAGCTTCTCATTTTTCTCGCATTGCAGGATAGGTAAGATAACCTAGTGTTAAGACGTTCAATTCCACATTTTCGCACAACTGTCGAGACATTACGTTTGAGTGGTGAAATGAAAATAATTTGTATATCAATCGATGGGAATCGAACCCACTATTATCGCGTTTCCACTGCGGCAAGTATAATAGACTTAACATTTCTTAACATAAATATTAGATTATTTATGTTAAAAAATGTTAAGTCGATACTTCTAAACTAAAGTAAACTGAAAAGAAGTACAAAAGAAACAAACTAAATGTAATACCCGCTCCTTGTAGCTTCTACAGTAATTGATGAATCTAGAGATAGACGTGAAGACTTTTAAAAATGGAATTTAGTTTCTTAAAGAAGCTAATGAAATTTTAAACTCTTTAGAAAAAGATAACTAATAGATTTTCTGGCTTGATTACTTTATTTTATTTTGAAAATAAATATGGTGTTTTTACCCAATATTACTTTTCCTTAGCGTTTTTTTTTTCGGATATTATATATAGCAATCCATCAACGTTTCGTAGCTGTATACGAAAGAAAAAAAAGCGTGAAGTTGAGGCAGTGCTAAGCCACTCCATTTTGTATTTTACGCCAAATTTTCAAGATTGTGTATTCACTATTCAGTGTCTTTATTCAACGCCGCGCTTTGTTTACTAAAGGAAATGAAAATTCCTTAGTGGGGATCGCACCCACAACTATCGCAACTATCTCAAGCCCACTATACCAGAGGGCAAGTTACACTCGGCTGACGGCGGCAGTACGCGAGACAATTAAGTAATCGTCGGCGTTAGTTTCATATAATAATTATGTCAACTGACAGACGAATGCCACCAATGACAATGCCAATTCAAAAATGTATCATACTAAATATACGCGATGAATCTGGTTAAATAGTTTCATTTTAAAACCATTCGAGTTTATTTGAGTTCATTTTTTAAATATCTATATATAACTCAATACGTTATGTATTTTATTGTTCATGTTTTGATCGTTAAATTCGTTGGTTTCACTGTATTTAAACACAAAATCAAGACTTACAGCAAAATCGCTGATTACTATGGCGAAACAATAACATACACGACAGTTATATAAAAAAATATTCAAATATGTTTAACAACGACTGCATAATTAAACAAACTCCTTAAATTATTCTCTCATAGCACAAAATTTTAATATTCATGTTAAAAAAGAGAAAAAAATCCTTAACCATAATATTTCATGTCTCATTAAATGAGATTTCCGCCGTGATTGCCATCAAAGGTCATCTAATCAAGCACATATGTAAATAAGATACAGGGAGTTGACGATTGATAGACTATATTTGAACAGGAACGTTTGGAGAAGCTTTTTTGATTAACAAGGCCGATTGTTTTAAGGTATATTTTTTCAGCAGGCATATTTGATGATGGTATAATGAAAAAAGTAGAGAATCTAGGAATAGATAGTGATATATAATAAGTACTATATGTACTATAAAGAACAAAGTGATGTTCTCCACTTTACGCCAATTTTATAAATTGGGCTTCTGAACTTAAACGATAAATTTCTAACAAACAATTTTACATTAATTATCTTTTATCATAAATATTTACAGATAGAAGTTACTCTAAAGTTAGATATAATTTAGTAATGGTATAGGGGCACAACCATGGGACTATAAACACGATGTTTGTGGGTTCGATTCCCACTCGGGGGATTGATTTATTATTTATTAATATTTTCATTATACCATGATGTCGCATGAAGCCGATATATTATTTATTACTGAAACTGAAATGTTATTCTACAGAATAACATTTCAGTTTTAGTGAAATATATTTCAGTCGCATTAAAATTCCATTTGTCATGTAAACCTCGTAAGGTTACCGTAGGACCTTTGGTGAACTTTGCTTACGCTTTTAAAAAAATCCTGCATGTTCATATTTTTGCCAAGGCATTAAAATATGTTTTAGCTTCACGCTTTCACACTGTAACCCGCATATAGCAGGTTAAACATTGGAAAACAGTTTTAGAGATATTGCGTATTTATTATAGTAGCGGAACTCAACGCCGCGCTTAATCTCGTACCTAAAGGGAGGAAAGAAAAATAAGTTTTTCTCCCGTGTCGAAATGGAACACATAGCCGTCGCGTTTACGGTCAGACGCTAAGCCACGACAGCCAATACGGAGAAAAAGATATATGTATATTGGCCATGCGGCACTCGTGATTGTGAGTTTTTTTTAAACACCATCGTACGACATAGTGCAAAAGACTATTTTGTGTATTTAAATTCATAAACCCTTAGGTTTGTTATTTTAAAATAATAAAATAAGAAATAGCTTTAAATTTCGAGAATACCAATATTTGGACGATGAGATACACACTACTTGAGGCCAGTCGTGGAGCAGCGGCACGAAGTGTGACTGTAAAACCGATTGGTTGTGGGTTCGATCCCCACTTGAAGAGATGAAATATTTACTTAAATTTATATTTCCATTTCTTCGCTCTGGTGTCGAGGCTAAGCGCGGCGTTGAGTTCTGCCACTCAACACGCAATGCCTCCAGAATTCAGCAGAAAGTGGGGAACGGAGTGTCTTAACACTAGGTTCCCTCTGCCTACCCTGCTGTGTGCGGGAAATAGCGTGAAGCTGATTTAATTTTAATTTTAGATACCCACTAAGGTATGAAAATTTCGTGCGTATCCCACTTCTAAAGTTACAAATCGGAAGAGGTTAACCCTTTTTAAAAAAACCAAGAAGTAACACATATCGTCTATATGTTTCTAAATTATTAGGAAAGAGATTCTACGTAATTGCAATAAGTGATATGTATCTCCCAATAACTATACTTCACACGAGTTTCTTTCCAATAAGGGCCGTTGCCTACAAGCAACTGCCCCCGATTGACACAATTCCATTGCTTTTATAGACTTTTTTACCTACATCTACCCTCGTTTCCCACGAGTTTGCTAACAATATTTATATTACATAGGTTATTCCAATTTCAGCTTAAATACGCATAAAGTTTAATTTTAATATGCAAAGTAGCTTTTTAGGAGAACAGAGTAATAAGTACTTCATTAAAATCTCTATTATAATGTGAGATATTTTATGAATTTTGATTAATAATAATACGAAAAATTTTTACGCCAAATTTAAAAGAATAAAAAATATAGTTTTTATTTCAGTTTGAAATTTTTCATGCATAGCAGAGTAGACAGAGGGAAGCAAGTATTAAGACGCTTCTTCCTTCCTTTCCACGCGGTCGGCCCAATTTTGGAGATTTCATGCTGAAAAGACGTTAAAAAAATCAAATTCAATTTTATCGATGTTACTTTATGTAATCAGTGTACGAACATTTTATAGTGCTAATAAAAGGAGCGATAGACTTAATTAAGACCCAATATCTCGATTTTAAGGGCTCTATAAAATGCTTTCAATACGTACGTTCGCTAAAGTAATATGGAAGAAGTTTTCATTTTTTATATAAAAGAATCGCATTTTCTTTTAAAAATTGCTTGTTCTACATTTTAAAATACATTTAATTTGCTTGAAGCTATAGTAAACAGGTTTGTTATGGAGTTATATCCCCACTTGGGGAAATATATATGTCGGAGAAGACGCATGGTGGGCGTTAAAAATAAACGTGTAGAACCTTCGACCATATCCTAGCCTTTGGTTCTACTCATATGTGAACATATGCACAAACACTATTAGCAAGGTAACTTTATGAAATACTCTTAGCTAGGTAGTTTCAAATATTATTTGTAGATGGTAGGTATAAGTAATGTTATCTTACTCTTTAAATGCTGTGAAGCCCGGAGCAGTGCCCGGGACTTGCGCCCACAGGTGTAATTTTCATGGATCCCCTTTCCGATCCTTTCCGATATCAACATTCGCCTTCACTGCTCCAGCCAAGTGTTTGATTAATTAAATAATCAATTAAATTCATTAATTAAATAATCAATTATCCGAATAGTCGAGGTTATGTGACAGAGTACGAGTAGTGCTCTCAACCACACCAGAACCAAGACTTCACGTATACTCGATTCATTATGTCATGAGACAAACTTTATTGTATTTTTTTATTTGTATTTAATTTATTTAACGTGGAGTTTTCTATATACAGCATAATGCTGTATATAGAAAGAGAGAGAGAACTTGTTGCGCTTGAATGTTATGTTCAAGATAAGAATAACAAAAAAATAAAATGAAAATGTACAAGTTTTACTAAAAGTTACTTAACTATTAGGATAATAAAACTTAATATATCTATTATTCAATTATTTATCAAAAATCGGAGGATTCTGAGGAACTATCACTACCATTATCTATTAAATGAACAATTTTTTTCATCTTTTGCTCTGCTCTCACATGGTCAATGCAGCTTTGCCAAGCTTCTACTGTTGTATTTTTTATTGCATCGGCTAGTAACAATTTAATTTCATGTAGCTTAAAGCTTTTATTATTCATGTCAAAGTGCAAGCGTTGCTTGGTCCAGGTTTACTCATGTTCTAAAGTACGAGTATATAAATATCAAAATAACAAAAACAATACAAAATATAACAAAAACAGAACAACCAGAAAATAATTTTAAACTTAACAAAATTTTTAAGTTTCTTACTTAAAAAAAAACAACAAAAATAAAAATAACAACGGATTCATGAAAATTCAATGAAAATAACTGAAAATGGTGGATATAATCTGATGGATGACAAAATGTTCTAATATTAATAATATTAGAACAATAATGTTCTAATATAAATATTAATTACGAGATATAATTTATTTTTATAGTACTAAAATGTGTCTGAAGTTTGAGAAGTTGATTTTTAGGTGTTTTTACATGTACATGACATATTTAAAAAATATTATTGAAAATAAAAAAAACTGGGTGCATACCAACATTTTTAAATTTTAAGATAAAATATTCCTGGCTTTAAATATGAAAACAATCCTTATTTTTTATTATTGTTCTTTTTACTTACTACTTTTCGTTTTCGTTTCTTTTAACTTAATTACTTCTTTTTATTTACTATATTATATATACAGTATGCAATTTTAAAATTTGAAAATATAAATATTTAAATTATATTACGAAAATAATTGGATATTTTAGGATAGAAAAAATTGAGAATTTTGTAAAAAAAAATTCTCCCCGCTTTACTGGTATTCTATTTCAATTATAAGGCAATATTATAATACATTTTGTGGCTATTTACAGTGTTATTAGCGAATTAATATATTACTTAAAATATATATTTTTCAATTAATATAATAACTCCATCAAACCTGTCATGTAAAAGAAGCTTTTTTTGACATGTTTACTTTTTATCTCATGCCTTCGTGAATCGAGTATAGATAATTATAAATAGGTCTTAATCACATTTATAATTAAAATAACAATTAATTAATTTTCCAAATAGTCGAGGTTAGCCAGTGGCAGAGCACGAGTAGTGCTCCATACCACACCAGAGCCAAGATTGCCCGTACAATGCTCGTGCGGTTTTTTATACGATCGCCAACAAATAACTTGTAGGGTAGAATGAAAAAATAATTGATGACGCTATCGCATCATATGGCGTGGCGTGATGTCGTGTAGGTGTCGTATAAAGACGTATATCCAATTTTCATGATATATCGACAAATAAACAACTATTAATTTAATATTCACAGTATTTTATTCACTTTTAATTTGTTTATAAAGTATAATTTTTTAAAACATCATGAAATATTTCTTAATTTAAAACAGTTAATTAAACTTACAATTATCGCATTGCAACTTATTTAAATAGTAGAGTTCAATCTAACTTCATTACAATATAATCCTACTTAATATATCAAAGCAATTGAAATAACTATATACTGAAAATAAGGACAATATAACTATATACTGAATATAGGGATCGCGGCGACATATATATTTTTGTTTTTTTTAGGTTTACACTGTTTGCCGCATATATCAGATTTGACAGAGGCTATCTGGAAACCTATTGCTAAGACACTCCGTTCTCATTAAGACACTTCCGTTCCCCAATATAAAGAAATATTTATATTCAAATTCACAATTCACGTCCATGGCCTAAAGCGCGCTAGCAACACCAATGCACGGTGTTCACTTCCGCCATTACGCAACACGCCAACTGCTATTATAAAAATATTGCTATAAAAACCAACATGTCAAAGTCAATGATCATCTAATTAATTGCTGACATGATTTTTAACTATTATTAAGAACACTCAAAATGATACCTAAATATAACAATATAAGGTTTAATTTAGAATATTTTGATCATATTTTATATAAATAGAGCGGGGTTATTCAAAAGTGCTCTTAGGTTGGAGGATGGCGAGCATCGAGGGTCAAATCATTGTTATAAGTATAATTCGTTTATCTCATCGCATCTTGAGATTAACCTTGGCTGGAAATCTTTTATCCCAAGAATGGCATACATCCGTGACTTTGTCCGTGAAATCTAATTTTTTTTATTCTTTTTCTTTCAATTTTCACTTAAAACTACCAAGTCATCATGACGTAGTTTGGAAGAATCTGCCAATATAAAAGGCTTTTATTGATTTCTTACACGATGGAATATTTGTGTTTAAAATGTTTGAGGCCGTCGTATCGCAGTGGGATGGATGAATGATTATATTATATTTTAATGGTTTTCATTTGCCCATTCTGGTAGATAAAACACGGCGTTGAGTTCCTCCGCTCAACACACAATATGTAAAAAATTGGGTGAAAACTGGGGAGAAAGTTGAAGATGTTTTAGTAAAATGATTGATATATTATTAGAAAATATTTGATCGAATTCCAATTCGAAGGAATATATTATATCTATACCTACTTATAAAAAAATCGTAACGGATCGGTGTCTGTATATGGAAGATATATAAGAAATAATATTGGTGGCATTTAATAACGTTATAGAACCAAAAACAGTGTTCTTTTTTTATATTTTGGTTTGTTTGTCTATGGGTTTTTTCAATCTTATCTTAGAATCTTAACCGATTTAATAGCATTTTCCACTATTGTGTTTTGGCAAGCTTCCCTTAACATTTATTGTTTGTTTTATAATTAAAAAAAAAGTAATTTTAAAAAATGTTGTTCGACAAAATTGATATAAATATTTGTTTTATTGAATTGGCTGCAACTTTACTTTCAATATAGGGTATACCTGTTGTTTTTAAATTATATTACTTTAAGAAAACGAAAATAATACGGATTAGTAAAGTAGTAATAAGTATTAATAATTGTGTACTTCTAACGTTAAATATTTTTTAGTAACAATTGTTTGACATAGCTTTGACTTTTACCACATGGCAAGTACTAAAACGATTGGAAAGTAGCTGACAGTTTTAACACTGGGTTCTTTGCCTACTGTTGTTAGTGAGGGTTGAAGTAGTGCATATTTCACTCATTATTATACTTATAATATAACTGGTTTAGTATATAATATAATATGATTTGGCGTTTATAAAGTAAAGTAAGGATAATCAAATTTAATTGTAGAGAAATTTACCTAAAATGTGAATAATTCTTGAGATATTGCGTGTTGAGTGGCGGAACTGGTGTTAAAAAAAAATTAAATAAATCGATTTGCTTTACAATTTTTTTAGCGATAATACGGACGGACGTTTTATAGCGATAACTAAAGGAGCATATATATTTAGGAGCATATATAGATTTAATTAAAACGCTATATCTTGATTTTTAGGGTCCATAAAATCTTTTACTATACCCTATTCGCTTATTATATAAAAAAAATAACGTTATTAAAATGACGACTTTTTGCATATTTTACCCATAATTGTACTTTTAATACTGTATTACTTAGTATATCATTTGGCTATTACAAAGTTAAATTAGGACAATATGTAAATCCAGATCCAAAATTTACCTAAAACATGTATACATCAGTTTTAATCCAAACCAACAAAAGTGAGAGAGAGCTTATACCGTCGCGTTTATATATCACGACCCTTTCACGTATTAATGTTATTCAAAATGTTTACATTATTTTTTTATATTATATGCACATTGCTGTTCTTCTATCTTTCTGTGGAAAGAGATAATATTGTACCTTTCCCTCGTAGTCCACTATTCACAGTTGTAAAAATAATAATAATAATAATAACATTGTGACATTTTGTTAACGCGACAGTAATGTAATACTACAGTTGTGGGTTCGATTTCTACTCGGGGTAATAAAATATTTAATATTGTCATTCCTCACTCTGAAAACGGGTCAAAGCGCAACGCTGGGCTCCGGATTGGAAGTGTTTTAATGAAAACGAAGTGTCTTGACACTGGGTTAAAAAAGAGTCATTATGTGTTGAGTGACGGAACTCCACGCCACATTTTGTGTAATTAAAATGGGGAAATGATAATAATTAATCCCACTAAGTAAGAATCGAACAAGCAAACATCACGCTTACAATCAAACGATTTTTTTTTTCGAACTTGAGGTTAATGCTGTTAGCTCTATTGGCCTTTACAGCGACACCGGGTGGGTAGGGAAGAGGGTACTCTGTCCCAGAAGAAATGCAAGCACTACCTGGCTGCTTGAGAGGAGTCGACGACTGTAAGGGCGCCCCCTGCGGGGCTCGAACCTCGGCTTACAACCGTCGAGCGGGCTGGGAATTTCCCTATGCTAAACAAAGCCAGCCGCGACGTGAAGCCGCGACTGGGGACAAAAATTAGACTAATCTAAGGGAGCTAACGGTCCCTAACCGCTGAGTCCGACCGCGCCGAGACGCGGCCGAGCCGTGGAATAGACTGGACCTCGTCGTCGATTCCGTCGACGACGGTGTTTGTGTCGTGTTTGTGTAGTGTGTTTCCTACCTACAAACGGGGCATTCGCTAGCGTAATGGCGTCATCGGGGTCTAAAAGGACGCTTCGCGGGCGTCTACGTTTAGGGTGCGCGTTGGGTGTGTAATCACACGCCGTTTTTATTAGGGGAAGTTCAATCAAACGATGTCCCACTGTCCCTATATCTAATAATTTTAGTACAAATATTTAAAAAAGCGAATGAATAAGGCTAAGTAATGGGTTCCTTTTTAGGGTTCCGTACCTTGAAAGGAAAAAAAGGAACCCTTATAATATCACTTTGTTGTCCATCTGTTTGTCTGTCTGTTAACAACCTATATCTCAAGAACGCTTGGGGATACCGAGTTGAAAATCAAACTATATGCTCAGGTCTACGGTCCCTTGCTTTCCTACAAAAAGTGTGTAGTAAGAATTTTTATAGAGCCCTAAAAATTTCGACACAATAAAGGTATCAAAATTAACAACGGTACTTCCAATTCACCTAGAATTATGAAATTTAGCAGCTAGCATTCACAAGTAGTACTAGTTCAGGAAAAAAACAATATATTTGTGTTTAAGTCCTCAAGAACAATAGCCTTGAAAGACCCCTCCCCCCTTTTAAGGCTATTGTTCTTTTGATATTAAAGCCGCTTAGTTCAAGTAAGGCAATATTTCCAATTTTTGTACGGAATCCTCGGTGACTCGCGCTTGTCCGGTTTTTGTATGCGTTCAAGTATAAAAAGAAATTAAAATTTTACAGGGCAGTTAAATTAGCTAGAATCCTAATTTAACTGGAGCCTTGTGAAATTTAAGGCTAGTGCTTAATGATTGTAAATGGCTTAATGATTATAATAATTCAATATTATTTCAAGAGATCTTTATTATAATTTTTTATTAATCAATAATAATAAATGTCTACTTTGAAACTATTTTTAAATTTTCGATTTGAATTTTGTTCATTCTAACAACCGCAAGATTAGACAAATTGATTGAGGTAAGAATTATCAAAATCGGTCAATTCATTTGTGGTCTATGACGCCACATCGAAACAAATATACATAAACACATACGTACATACATAAACTGATTAAAATATTATCTTCCTTTGCATCGTCCTGTCGGCTTAAAAAAACCTTTTTAAAAGAAAAATAGTAATATCGTATCGTAGTCGGCCATTAAAAAACATTCATCAAGTCACATTACCGCCGGTAGATCGCAGATTGACATTTGCTTTTCCCTCATGAGATGGAAATTACACGAGGATTAAATGGATACGCTCTATATAACGACATCGCTCATTTAAATTTTAAATGTTTAGATAAAATAGACGTTGAATATGTTTAGTAAATAGTGGTAAGTTAGTTAGAAAGATATGCCTAAGAAGGTTGAACTTATTATAATTTTGATTGAAATTATATTTTCTGAAATATCTATACTTTCTTAAGGTTATATTTAATTCAGATATAATATTTCATAAAAAAGCTTTTATTTTAATACAAAAACCGTTGCTCTTTGTATTAAAACAAATTATGCATATATTATAATAATTAACTAGAATTACTATTAAATTATGACGAACAATCTTGCGGGCTAGAGCTCACATTTTGCCCCGAACTATGAGCACTATTATATGAGCTCTATTTTCGTATTTTGAATGTATTACTTGTAATCAAACCTCTTTGGCTGTACTGAATGTAACTGGCTGGTTTTAATACCATTAAATATGACATTCTGCAATAAGTAAAAAAAACTACTTACCGCCATCTTTCAACTGTTTTTCAAGCAAGCAAAATGAACGTATATGTCGAAGAAATACGGTACATCTTAAAGTTTTATTACAAAAACGGTAAAAATGCGACGAACGCCGCGAATAAAATTTATGCAGTTTACGGACCTAATGCGGTATCAGTAAAATTAGTACAAATGTGGTTCGAGCGTTTTAAGTCTGGAAATTTAAGTGCGAAAGATGAGGTTCGCTCTGGACGCCCTGTGACAGATAAAATCAGTGCCATCTTTGAGAAAGTGAAGCAAGATCGACATATGAATAGCTACGACATTGCTGAAGAACTGGATGTTGATTATAAAACAGTTTTACGTCATTTACGAAAATCTGGGTACAAGAAAAAAATTAACACTTGGGTACCACATGATCTTACTGAGAGAAACCTAACAATGTGGTGAAACCTAACAAAACCTAACAATCTCACTGAGAGAAACTTAACAAAGATGGGACTCACGGCCATACGCATTTGCAGTCAACTGTCAAGTCGAAGTCACTGAACTATTATATATACATTAAGCTACTCAGTTAACATTAATGAATGCTCGATGGTCAGTCATGATACACAATTTTGTCAAATAAAGCTATTTAAGCAATACCTATAATAAATCGCTATCAAACTTTGCTAAAGCTAATTATAAATTAGGTTATTTTTATCAACTTTGTTGAGTTACATTAGGTTGTCTCCTTCTACGAATTAGTTATAGCACTGAAAGAGGACGCGGAGCGTCTGCGTGAGTTTAGCGCGAATGCAGATCCACTCCGTCGCCGTAAGCCAAGGGGTAGGAGAAGGCGGTATTCATATGTTCATCTCCCCTTATCCTAGAAAAGCTACTGCAAGAAAATCATGGCGATCCTCCTGCAAGTCATCGAAGCTGCAGGTGCCGCAGAAAAAACCGCGGGGTATCCTTAAGGTGGCGGTAACGGTCGTGGTGGCATGCGCGAGTGATACTGTGGTGTGATATAGGCGAAAAGGATTTTCATTGGGTTTAGGTGGGTAGTATCACATTTTCCTTTGATGAGTCCCACAGTTTTATCCGTTCTGCGCATAGATGGTCTGGGTAAAAGCATTTCTCAGCGTTAAAATTTAGTCTTAACACCTTTATGACGTAATTGAAAAGTATAGGATTGGTTTATACACGATGTAGCCCTATTTAATTTTTTCTTTAAGATATGTATATAACTAAATAGAATATAAAAATAATTTCCGATAAAGTCCAAAATATAAGTTACCTAAAAAAAATTAATTGCTATCTTGCAAAATTATTTAAAAATATTTCTAGAGGTTGATACTTTTCCCGTATAGCAGGGTACTTAGTAATAAGACGCAATTCCTCATTATCCTTCCCAATTTTAGAGATATTGTGTTTTGAGCGCTTGAACTCAATCCCAAAATTGAATCGAGCCCACAACTATTGCATCTACAATTAGTCGTTGTCCCACCACGGTCACTTAATATTTCCATCAATTCCACTAAATATTTTTAGTTTATAATATAAATCATGTCAGCCAAGACTAATGACATCGTTCATATTTAACAGCACATTCCCAATATCCGTAGTACGATAGGGTGATCCGCAGTGACCCTAATTAAAATTAACAACCATTATTCACGTGTTCGAAAGCAGTGATAGAGTCGTGATGACCTACTTAAATATATATTTTTTTTATGTTAGCATATTTGTTGTTATATAATTCTTGCCTCGATAAAGGAACTATCCAATACAAGAATATTTTTTTCATTTTGAATCAGTAGTTTTCGAGGTGAGCGCGTACAATAAAATAGATATTTTAGATTTAAAATATTAGTATAATTACTTCCGTTCCGTTGCAACAGGTAAAGTACTGGACATCAGTGCCCAAAAATTGCCACAAAATAGTTAAAGCTTGATCTTTTAGATCGTCTGATTTTAAAAGGCAGAGGAACCTAGTGCTATATCTCCATTCCTTAGCAGAATTCTACGAAACGTGTTGCATACNTTATTTTATAGATTATATAAAAATGCCTAAAAACGTGCTTTCTATGTATATTCTGTATACCAATTATATATTTAACTAATAATGTTACTAATTTAAAAACTGTACAGGAACTAATATAAGTTATTTTACAAATAATATCGTGAGTACCTATCCAAATCAATTAATTAATAATTAAGGCTGTTTGTAATATATATATATTTCTTAAATGAATAATCATGTAATTCAAGCGGGCAAAGCCGCGAGCAGGCCGCTAGTTTATAATATGTCCAATCGTGGCGCAGGTGCATAAAGTGTGACTGTAAATCGACTGGTTGTAAGTTCGATCCCCGCTCGAGGAGATGAAATATTTACTTAAATTTATATTTTCATTTCTTCGTTCTGGCGTCGAGGCAAAGCGCCGCGTTGAGTTCTGCCAATCGACACGTAATGCCTCCAGAACTCGGCGAAAAGTGGCGAACAAATATGGTTATTCCTTTATTTCTCATTTTGGAGAATGAGTGCATCATATTATTTTTTATATTCTTTAGTCTAATGTTAAACATATGTATTAAATTATAAAAATATATTGATCGAGTGGGGATCGAGCCCACAACCAGTCGATTTTAACAGTCACACTTTGTGCCCCTCTGCCACGACTGGCCTCCTCTTATAAATATATTATTTCGTGGCTGTAATAGAGTAATGCAATGTGACATTCCTTGACGGTGATAAAAAAAAATAATGAAATAAAATCTACTTTGAATTGAACCCACAACCGTCTCGCTTATAGCCAGAGGGTGTCCCGCTACGCCATAATAATTGACATAACTGATAACGCATTTATGTTTTACTATTTAATATTTCTATCAAATTTGATTTATGAGATTTCCACTTAATTCTGATAAGTCGTTACAAGGAAATAAGAAAAAATAAATTATTTTGCGAAAAGATTTAGATAATTCTTCGTAATCTGTCTACTTTATATCATAATTCTTTCATTATTTATTCTGAGTATATATTCTCTTCACTGTAAGTATTGTTTTCTTAAGAAATGTTGGTATCAATTTTGTTGGTAAAAATTACCACTGAATAACTTTTGCCAATTATATAAAATCATCTTCACGCTGTATCCTAGAGAGAACCTAATGTTAAAACATTCGTTTCCCCGAAATATCTTTTATCAAATACATACAATATACAGAGCCATTGTTTTATTACTTTATATTATAGTATAGTAATACATTCGTCGTGGCACAAAAATCTGACTGTAGACGCGAGGATTAGGAGTTAGATTCCCACTCGGGGGATTAAATTATTTAATATTTTCATTTCTTTGGTCTGTTAACGAAGCAAAGCGCTGCGTTGAGTTCCGCCACTCAACCGCAATGACTCAAGAATTCGGCGGAAAGTGAGGACTTAATAAGAATAGAGTGGAGTCTTAACACTGGGTTTGCAGGTTCCCTCTGTCTTCATACAGCATGAAGCTAAAAAAAATGTTGATTTTATTAGCCTACAATGATAATGCTTCATTTAAATTCAAAATATTCGTTATGCAAATAGACTTTTTAAAGCGGTTTTGAACGTTTTTGAACATTTTTGAACGTTTTTAAATAAAGCTACCTCTGGCTGGTAAAGTAGTTCTGATGAGAAAAACTAGCAGCAAAAGCAGCATACGGTATAAGAGATCCACTTCTGAGTTTGTGTTGATCCTACCTAAGTAATCGCAAGTCGAGAGTAGTGTCGGATGGCAGTGCCTCAAAACAATATCAGATTGTTTCAGGAGTACCTCAGGGTTCAAACTTAGGACCATAATTTTTTTGATGTATTTATCAATGACATTTGCCAACAAATAAAATACCCAAAAATATTTTTGTTTGCCGAGGATCTGAAGTTTATACACCCAATTAAGACTAATCAAGACGCGGATCTGCTTCAAAGTGACATTAATGCTATTATCAGCTAAATGCAAGTAAATGTTTTCATACGAAGCTGACGAGAAAGAAACAAATATACACAGTTCCAGGAATAGCCTTAACCGAGGTCAGTGAAATACGTGATTTTGGCGTTACCGTTGATACTAGGTTGACTTTTTCAAATCATGTATTATAAATAATATAGTAAATTCTGCTACATCTATTTTAGGATTTGTATTGAGGTGTTCCGGGGAGCTCCTGTAATGTTAATATAGCTCTAAAATTACCTGGTGCTCTGTAAGCTGGAATACTGCTCTACAGTATAGTCATCAGGCATCTTATCATAATAATTACAGCCTGAGAATTGATAAAAAAAAATATAAAATGCCTCAAATATAAAATACTCCTAAAAAAAATTGGTTTGACGCCACTGGAAGATCGCCGATTTCTGTTGAACTTGTTTTTCTTTTGTACAAGTTGTTTGACCATAAAGTAGATTCAGAATATTTAATCAGCCAGCTTTATATGTATCAAATAATATACCTCGCAGACCGAAGCAATATTTCAACTTAAAATTATACAAAAGTAAGTTAGGAATTAATTCTCCCATATCGACACTCTTGTGTCAGTATAATAAAATAGCCACCATCATAGATGGTTTGGATGTGACGTACGACGCCTTTAGAAATTTCAAAAGAAAAATGTGTAAATACGCACAAGGTTCTTGACTTTTGTTTGTTGTATGTATGTATATATTTCTTATCTGTTGTTAAATCTGATTCCATAAGTTATGCTTTTCTGTTTTTCTATTTGTAATTTTCAAAATTTTGTTTTAGGTATAATTCTAAAGATATTAACAAAAACGTAAACGTTTTTTCTACTTTTGGTAGTTAATATTTCATATTAAAGGGATCCCAACAAGTGTGATAAAAAGATAATAAAATATATAAAATTCATCGGAATTAGTGCCATCCGTGAAACGGATAAAAGAAAAAAAATTATAATACCTAAACTCTACTCTAAAATATTGTATTAAAGTTTAAATTAGTTCACTTTCAATATCAAAGGACATGGCTACGACATCTGCCGCTCACTGGATTTCACGCTTCAATTGAGAGAGATATCTTTTCCTAATACAGTAGGCTATTTCAGACCTAACTGGATTATATACTAAGCTAAACCAGCTACGGGCCATCGTGACGCAGTAGGTAGACTGTAAATACCATGGCTGTGGGTTCGATATCTATTCGAGATAATTAATTATTTTAATTTTTTCGGTCTCCCAAGGCCACGCTTTGCGGCTTTAGGTTTTATAGCGTTTTGTGAGATACAACGCTATTTAATATTATTTAATATTTATGAAGTAAAATTAAAATTTCAAAATTTTGTGATAAAATTGTCCAAATTTATTTAGCACACAAGATACACAAAATGAGAATAAAGTTACACTCATAGAAGGGAAGAAAGAAATTTAAAGAAATATCAAAAGAAATAGATAAGCGAAACAGACGTAATAGCAAGAAGATAAGGCTTAATTTGCATGCAAGAAAAGAGTGCAATAGATATACAAGTGAACGTCGCAAGCGATTGTAACCGACTCTTTAAACGTAGCCATTCTACTAAGCAGCCTACGTCGCGCATAGCAAAAAAAATCCGAAACAAGTTTACAATTCAAATGCGCTGCGTGTAGATGATTCTAAACAATATTTTTGTTGTTTTACATATTTAATTAATATTATAATTATTAAATTTTAAGCAATTTTGTAAATAGTTTATATAATGTAAGAAGATATTAGTTTATATGTATTTGTGTGTATTATTATTATTAATAATAAATTTTATGTGTTCTAAAAAATATATATATAATATTCACTATAGTCGTCGCTCAATACAGAGCGTCTCGATTTAGGTAGAACCCGGAGAAGGAAGTGTACAACCATAGACTACATTCTCTCTGTCTATCTTGTTATATGGGGGACAAAGTGTAAAATTGAAATAAAATCCAGATGACTTTTCATGTTTTTAATTAAATATAATCACGAGACAATGGTATAAAAATGCTTATAAATATATACTTTTAAAAATTTTAAGCCCTTGTGTTTTAATGGCCGTTATAATAAACCTTTATACAGTACAAACATTACGAAACACTTTGCACTAAAATGTACCCTCTAATAAACTTTCTTCTAACGATACAACTACTTGTTGTAGAAACTTTTAATGACTCATTAAATATATATCTATAGTCAAGTTTGTGTTTAAAACAAAGTAGTAACAATCTTTTACTGTTACATAAATGTATATTCGTCCCTTTGAGGACGTCGTAGCGTAGTGAGACAGCATCTGAAACGCGACGATTTCCACAATCGTCCATTTAATTCCCACTTGAGGGAATGGTTATATTTTTTTTTCGCTCTGTTAAACAAAGCGTGGCGTTGAGTTCCATCAATCTGTTAGCAATATCTCTCTAAGGTTGCTTTCATTTTTTAACATGCTTTTTATTTCTTTATGCAAACTATTATCTTTTTTTTTATTTATATAAACTATTACTAATGTTGCATATTTATCAAGGACCGATATAAAAAAACCAGGTTAAATGCGAATAGTATAAACTAAAAAAAAGACGCTTTTATAAAAAAACCCAATTTAAAGCGTATGACTGTAAACGCGACAGGCTGTGAGTTCAATCCGCACTCGAAGAAATGAAACATTGAATATTTTAATATTTTAATATTTTAATTTTCTTCGCTCTGGTTCGTTTTGATTTATTTTGATTACCTGCAGTCTTACTCTATCTGTTCTTGAACTCCGCTCACACTTCTTTCCTTTCCGTTTTGATATACTTTTAGATTGCATCACAGTCGTTCCTTCAACGCCCAAGTATTGTAATTTTTTTTTAACAGACACGTGTAGTATTTTTTTCGTTTTTTCCTTCGTAGGCATTTTATTGTTTATTATTACTTCACTTAATGACCTGTATTTTTTCCAGGTATTTCCAATTCTTCTGTCTATTTCTTTTTGCATAGAATTTAAGGTGGAAACAATTTATCCTAAATATATTATTTACATGTACTATTTGCTGGTTATTTATTTTTATTAAATAGCTTTGTGTTGAATTCGTCATTTTAGTGGTATTCATAGACAATGCAGCTTTAATTTTCACTACATAACTGTTGTAACATTTCTTCCAATTTTATTCGGCACTCAGAAAATAAGAACTTGTCTGCAAAACAAAAATGGCTAAGGATTTCACCGTTAATATTAAATCCATTTTGGAGCCCTTCTAGGTTTCTGAACATTATTTATAGGACGGCCAAAAACCATTTAGGGGAGATCGGTTCACCCTGTCTGACGCATTTTATGATAGGGAATTGGTCTCCTGTTATATCCAACCTTATTTGTGCAGAACTCTTTTCATAAATATTGGTGGGTAGTCTGGTTTATTTTGTACTCCCTGTCTATCAAAAGCTTCCCATGTATTAATGTTTAAGTGTTTCAAGGAGTCAAAAGCTTTGTTAAAATCCACAAAACCCAAAAAAAATGTTTGTTCACGAGTGGTCACGAGTATTTGTGATAGTTTTGAATGAATTACTTAAGGCAACACACTTGAATATGGTCAATAGTCGAAATTGGTGCAAAATTTTGCCTGTTCTTTAGGTTGATTTTCGTTTAGTGTCCTAGTGATGCGAGAAAGTAATACCTTAAAAATATTGGACATGAGGCTTACCGTAAGTAATATAATCGTAAGGAATAAATTCGGTGCGAATAAGTAGTTCGTAATGTGATCTAGTCCGGTAGTTTTTTCCAGTTTTAGTGTGCTAATAGTTCTCATTGTTTTGATGTTCCTTTAATATAATTGGTATAACCTCCGTATTAGCTAACGATAATTCTGCCGATGATTTTAAATTATTATTTTACTCTTGATTTAAAACACAAATTTATAACTCTATAATCTTAAGTTACTTCTCCCTTAAGAATTTGAATATAATAGAAAAATGTGGTAAGCCGTAAATGCGCGCACACTGCAAACGTAATTTATATACTAAAATTAAAATTAAATTAAATTAGCTTCACGCTGTATCCCGCACACAGCAGGGTAGGCAGAGGGAACCTAGTGTTAAGACACTCCGTTCCCCACTTTCTGCCGAATTCTGGAGGCATTGCGTGTTGAGTGGCAGAACTCAACGCCGCGCTTAACCTCGACACCAGAGCGAAGAAATGGAAATATAAATTTAAGTAAATATTTCATCTCTTCGAGTGGGGATCGAACCCACGACCAGTCGGTTTTGCAGTCACACCTCGTGCCGCTGCGCCACGACCGGCCTCTTTATTTTAATTTATATACTGCTGCTGTATATTGCTTTATATATTACTCCTATATAAAACATAGATTATATATTGCTGCACAAATCTCTATCTATCCATATCTATATTAAAAATTCGAAAGTAGCTCTGTCTGTGACGCAATCAGGGCTAAACCGTTAATCCGATTGTAATAAAATCTCATATAGAGATACTTGAGGGTCTTTGTATGGACCTGAGTTACTTTTTTTCTTATATTTCTATTATAATATTCTCGATATCTTAAAGTACCTTTTAATTTGACATGCAATTTATTCTGCCATGTCAATTACACAAAGAAAAAGTCGCCCAAAATGAGCTGCCTGAACGCTTACATGGCGTGTGCTGACTGAACCTTACGAGGTACATAAAAACAATATTTTACAAAAATATTGTCCTTTAATTTTTGTGTGGTGTAAATTTAGGCCCTGCGTGGCATGTCCCGCTACTTTCTATTTAATGTTATTTAAGTTTATTTAGGAAAGAATGTTTGGTTATTTCACTTTGGTTATCTTTACCATTGTTATACATTTAATAAATCGTAATTTAAATCTTTTGGCATTTTATTTGCTCATTGCTTATTTGCAAAAGTTATCGTATTAATATAGAAAAAACATTTTTCTAGTCTTTGTCATCTAGTTATTTCATATAATAGTACACGCGCACGGAAAACGTGTTAAAAAGATTTCCCGGGATTCCGGGATAAAAAATATATCGGTCACTGAAAGTCCCATAAAAATGAGTTCAGCTGTTCTGGACATAAGCTCGGGGAAATAGAAAGACAGACAGACAGAGACAACAATTATAATTTGTATATCATGTAAATAACCATATGCACTGACAAGGACGCAGTTATTTTGACATCACAGACCACATCAATTATTAGATATTTACAAGAAACATTTTTAATTTTTAATTTTTGATTTTACAAGAAACAGTCAATGTAATGGAAACCCTGCAATTATCAATTATTTTTTGTCACAAAATGCCTTATCCTGCCTACTTATTTATAAGAGATACAGTGTCGCGGACTTTTATTAGAACGAATGAAATTAAATATTCTTGTAGTATATCTATTATATACTAGAGGGCGCGCGCGGCTTCGCCCGCTTATTAGGAGTGAATTCTAAAAAAACCACGAAACACGTGTTCAATAAAATATTTTTAACAGTCTGAATTTAAATTTTTATAAAAATCGGTGGCAATTTAAAGATTTTTCCATATAAACTTTCAACCCCTTATTTGAACCCTTAGGGGGTGAATTCTTAAAAACCATGAAACACGTGTTCAATGAAATATTTTTAAAAGTCTGAATTTCAAATTTTATAAAAATCGGTACAGATTAAAAAAAATTTCCATACAAACTTTCTACCCCTATTTCATCCCTTTAGGATTAAAATTTTTCAAATTCCCTTCTTAGTGGATGTCCAGAATATGAAAATAAACATCTGCCTAAATTTCACGTTTCTACCATCAGCGGTTACGGCTCTGCGTGCGTCTTACCTCAGTCAGTCAGCACAAGTCCTTTTATATATATAGATTATATAGATGTATATATATTTTGTAGATACATATATTTTATTATTTCTGGCGTTCATTATTATTGTTATTTATTTATGTAAGGCTAACTACTAGTAAAAAAAAAATACTGTAATGTTATGTAGCCTATTATAGCACATAATATGTCTGTCTCTTAAGAATAACCCACAGTAACCATTTTTGTGTTTATAAATAAAGAAGAAGTACAGTATGTAAGCTGTAACTGTTCGGACAAAACCCCTTGGCATCCGGATGCCCATGGTACGTACGCAGCGTGGATATACACAAAGATTTTGATTTAGAATCGTTAAAGGAATTCTGCAAACGCCTAGCCAAGCGCTACTACGAGCGTGCAGTTTCCCAAACCAACCCGTTCATTGTCAAAGTTCTATCTCATGCGGTCAAAATCCCCCCCGATTAGCGTGCCCAAGACATTCTCGTGTGATCGTTAACGTCAAAGCTTTTACTTTTTCTTCAAGGTCGAGCTACTCTTCCCCTCCCCACCCGGTGACGCTGTAAATACCATCCCAGGTCAACAGCAGTATAGCCAAGTCAAAAAAAAGGGTACTACATTCTAAAATGCTATCGAAGAAAGTCGTTATTAGAATTAGTATTAAATTATTGTAATTATAAATAGAATTGGAGTGGGTGTAAAAAGAGTGAATAAAATAATTATAAAAGCTGGATTTTGTGTCTGATTTGTTGGTTCACCCGACATTTAGATTAGGCAATACATGTGCAGTATACTGTAAAACTAAACTCATGTGCAAGTCATTATGCAGTGACATTTCCCACCGCTGCATACTAATCGACACCTCACACTCATCTAGATCACACGCTAGGTTTCTACGTCATTTTTATTTATCCTAAAGTACCTTCTAAATCAAATGTAACGCCATTATAAGATAAGATAAAATATTATAAAGTTATTATGAACTTGAATGTTGTATGTTCGATTTCTACTTATGAAGACTGTGATGTATTTAAATTATTTCTAATTACTTCCTCACTTTGTCGAGACAAAGTGCGGCGTTGAATTTCGCCACTCAACACAAAATATACTGCGCGGAAAGCTGAGATCGGATTCTCTCTTTATTTTGCTCAATATAGAGAGAGTACCGTAAAGAGTATAATACTTTTGAATAATGCAATAATGCAAAAGTATCGGGCATTGAATTACGTAAACTAACACCACATTATATCTAACATATCACTTTCAATTTATGGACCAAAAAAATAATTAAAGAGAACCAATTTTATGTATAGTTTTTTTTGGTATTTAATTGGTATATAAAGTGAAAGTTGACATTATCAAATCAAATCAAAAACATTTTATTGCACAAAGATAATACATAAATTCAATAACATTTATAATTTTAGTACAGTGCAAAGGCGGCCTTATCATTATAAGTAATCTCTTACAGGCAACCTTTTATTTATAAAAACTAAATATTAAAAGAACATTGTTGGCGAATAACTTTGTATAAAGATATTTTTGTTATTTATTATATGATATATATGTATATATATACATACACTATTCATACATAAATACATTTATACATACATACATATATACATAAATACATACATAGATATCATATATACATTTATATAGAGATACAATTAGCCTTACATGCACAAAACAGATACAATGACTATAGGGATAGATAAAGCTCTTTAAGACGACGCTTAAAGATATTAGCTGATGTCGACTGCCTGATGAACCGGGGTAGCTCGTTCCATAATTTCTCCGTTTTTACGGTGAATGATTCACTGTAGCACTTGGTGCGACATAATGGTACCTCCAATACGTTGTCATATCTTGAACGGAGATTGAAAGACTGAGAGTGGGAGCCCGGAGGAAAGTAAATCTTTGTTTGAGATATGAAGGAGTTAAGGGCAGATACAAGAGAGAGTATAAAACGATAAGTGCATGATAATTGCGTCGATGCTTGATGGTCAACCAATTAAGTTGAACTCGATATTGAGTAATATGGTCATACTTCCTCAATTCAAAAATGATATAATCCATTATAATTATGTTCTTATTATTGATCGTTAAATACGGTGTCTAAGTATGACACGTGTAGCACGAACGAAAATTTAAGCTTCCAATACAGACTACTAGATATTTTGCTTTCACTTTTTTTAACCATTAACTGAGACTGTAATTTTCCCACATTTAGTAATTGTGTCTAGGGTAGGTGGATTTTAAAGCCGACTTTTATATAACGTTTGCGATAGACTAGCTTTACTTGCAGCTTCTCTCACTTGGTTGAATATAAGTAGGTAATAGTTGTGCTATCTAAACTTTACAAACTCTCCTGTTTATGCATGCATTTTTCAATTTTACATCATTCGTATTAGTCGTAGCGTGATAAAATATAGACTTCCTAGAAAGGAATAAATGGACCATATTATACAAAATATTTTCTTCAATTGGAATCATTAGTTCATGACCTCATGAACTAATGATTCCAATTGAAGAAAGCCAAACAAATACTTCAGATTTGTAATATTAGTAAAGATATATATATATATATATATATATATATATATATATATATATATATATATATATATATATATATTATGAGTGTCATTTCTATTAAATCCATTCATAGAATCCATCTTATTTAGTCAGATATATGTATAACTGCACTGCAGTAATTTCAGAGACCTAGAAATATTTTATCATTTTTTTTACTACACAATTTGACTCAATAAAAAGAATTTGGGTAAGTAGAGGTAAATCTATATCTATACTTATATTTTTATTAAGATTGTATTAAGTGGCGGCAGTGTACATAAGGAAACCTGGAAACCTAGTATGAAGGTACTCCGTTAGAACACTTCCGTTCCTCCCTTTCAAGTTTGAGCTATGGAACTCAACGCCGCGCTTTTTCGAGACGTTGCATATAAAATATAAACTGCATATATTAAAAGAGAGATTTCAACGATCCGTTTTTTTGGCGTCTTGTTCCCAGAGCGTTTTCGTTCGTTACATCCTCTGGCGTTATTTTATACGAATTTACAATTTTATCAGTGGAAATTAGAAAATAATAATATTATTTAAAGGAAAAGTACAAAAAGAAATATAAGAGAATATAAAAAGACATTAAATTAAAAAAAATCTAATATTGGACCTTGATTAAGTTCTCGTTTTTGTTCAAAAAAAATAATTTAAAATATAATGCTTACAATGACATTACTCAAAGTATTGTCCACCATTAGAGACCACTTTCTCCCATCTCTCTGGTAGCAATTGAATCCCCCATCGGAAAAACGACTCATCTTTCGAGGCAATCCAGGAATCAAGCCATTTTTCGGCTTCTTCGAAAGAATGGAAGCGCTGCTCGCTTAAACCGTGCGCCATCGACCGAAACAAGTGGTAATCGGAGGGGGCTATGTCCGGTGAATACGGCGGGTGGGGTAGAACTTCCCATTGAAGTGTTTCCAGGTAAGTTTTGACTGGTTTTGCCACATGTGGCCGAGCATTATCATGTAATAAAATCACTTTGTCGTGTCTCTGCTCGTATAGTGGCCGCTTTTCTTTCAGAGCGCGACTCAAACGCATCAACTGAAGTCGATAGCGAGCTCCCGTGATAGTTTCATTAGGTTTAAGCAGCTCATAATAAATTACGCCCTGCTGATCCCACCAAATGCAGAGAAGAAGCTTAGAACCATGGATATTTGGTTTTGGCGACGATGTTGATGCGTGACCCGGCATGCCCCACGATTTTTTTCGCTTTGGATTGTCGTAGTGAATCCACTTTTCATCCCCAGTGACGATACGGTGCAGAAAACCTTTTCTCTTTTGCCGTTGAAGCAACAATTCACACATGAGAAAACGTCGTTCTACGTCTCTCGGCTTCAACTCATACGGCACCCAATGCCCTTGCTTTTGGATCATTCCTAACGCTTTTAAACGTTTTGAAACTGTTGACGCATCTACTTGTAACGTTTTCCCGAGCTCTACTAACGTCTGACATGGATCTTCTTCAAGCAATGCCTCCAATTCTGTCTTCAAATTTTGTCGGTGCTCCAGAACGCTCTTTGTCTTCAAGGTCAAAATCATTACTTTTGAAGCGCCTAAACCAGTCTCTGCACGTTGTATTCGACAAAGCATTGTCTCAACGAGAATTCTGTGTGCTTCTGCTGCAGATTTTTTCTGAATAAAGCAGTGCAATAAAATTCCCCGCAAAAACACTTTATTTGGCACAAAAGTACACATTTTCACAAAGGGAAAATAAATATGTAGTTGACACTGTAGTAAACACTATTCTACTATAATTTGAGGTTACATATAGTACTACTTTGGTGATTCGTTACCGTACGAAATTCCATGCACAGAGTGCCGCAACGCCATCTTTCAAAAAAGCGAGAACTTATTCAAGGTCCTAATAACTCAAAGGCACGTTCAAGGGAAGATGAAAATTATTGAAATATTCTCTCTAGTGGAGATTGCACCCACAGCCATAGCGTTCACAGTTAGACACACTGCGCCATGACGACCTTAATAAAACTAAATAACTATAATATAAAAACCAGCCAAAAAAATACCTAACACACTAATAAAATATTTGACAGCCGTTTTACCCCCTGTCATTTGCAAACTTGAATAAATATTCACTATCATTTAGATAGTTTAAAAGTTTTAAGCAGAGTTTTTGTTTAAACGGTTCCCGCCACCTATACCCTGGTAGTAGCAGCACTTTTTAAAAAGTAGTATAATAAAAAAATGAAAATCTTTTAGGAATAATGCAGGACGTATATAAAATCATAGGTTTTTATCTATTGTGTAAGTCAATTTTTATAGACATGCCGTGAAATCACTTATATTATATTAAATACGAAAATCAAATCAATTCCCAAAATACTTCAATTACGATTTATTTAATTCATAAACAAATTAAATAAATAATTCATTTTTAGGGTTTGTACCTCAAAAGGAAAAAAACGGAACCCTTATAGGATCACTTTCTTTGTCCGTCTGTCGGTCTGTCAAGACCATTTTACTAGAGATTGCGTTGAAATGTCAAACTGAAATTAATATCAGATATTCAGGGTTAGAGTTCTTTGGAGAACAGAAATTAAGCTTCTATTACAACGCAGTCAAAAGATATGAGCATTTATGTATCGTTTATCCTTCATCTTGTATGAAATTCAACCGCAAAATTAAAACCGTATATATAGCGTACTTCCTGTATACCTACAGTAATATAATTTAGGATGAAGTAAGATCTTGCAATACAAATAAAGGGAAAAATTCGAAAAGTAAAAATTTATTAGTTATTTATTTGTTTATTTCATACTAAATAGGTGTATACGCCCGCAAACTTACGTTTGTTAACTTTGTTCGCCGCATCATCAAAACCTACTACTGAACATATAAGGTACTTTTCAATCACAATCCTGAAATTGGTACAGAACCCTCTGTGGGTGAGTCCGACTCGCCCTTGGCCGGTTTTTCTTAAAGACATTTAAATAAACATTCGGGCCGCACAACAGCACGGGGGCCGCTTGTATATAAGTAAATGCTAACACGACTACATGAATGAAATACACAAATAAAAATTTTCTAAACCCAGTAGTTTCGTCTGTGTATTGCCCGTCGTGATAACGTTTGATAAATTAATGAATACTGCACGCATAAAAAAGGATGGACCTGAGAACCCAGTATTAAAAAACTCCGTTCCTATTAAGACACCCCCGTTCCCCACTTTCCGCCGAATTCTCGAAACATCGCATGTTGAGTAGTGGAGTGGAACTCAACGCCACGGCTTATTATACATCGCGTATTAAAGGGAGGAACTCAACGTTACTTTTATCACCGTCTTGTTCCCAGAGCGCGGAAATCAAAATAACGCTATGCCGAAACGACGGCATCTAATAATATATTTAAAGGCTAAGCCACAATTATATTCTAATTTAACCCCTGCTGCCACACCCAATTGTATAAAACAAAAATCTAAACAAATATTTAACCTCGCTAAAATTAGCATTCAAGTAAAATAAACTCCGTCGCAAATCAACGCATACAAATCTAAACCAAACAAATGTACAAACAGTGGAGATAGAGTTCAATCGACTCAATAAACAGTCTAGCTATTCGATTACTTATGAAACGTCCTTTCGAATCAAAACGTTTGATGTTGGTAGTCATCAAACGTTTCCATCTCGATAAAGGACAATGAGGGATTACGGTAATACTGGGTAATAAAGCGAAAGATATAGATAGGTTTGGATTGAATTGGCCAATTTCGTTAAGTCAAATGTTGACGAAAAATTAGTTTGCAGGTGTATGCCTACTCATCAAGACACGCGCAAGCGTGTCCAGCCAAGCTAAAAATCTGGAAACGCACAATATGTATTTTACACGAACCATTTCAAACTACTGTTGAGACCATCATAACTCGTAAGCCAATTTTTCTACATGCACGAAATTTAGCACTTTTGTTAAAACCCTTTACCTTGTGATGTATATAAATTTCATTAATTTAACTCAAAGAGTTATAGATATAATTAAACTGGAATTTTTGTGACTCACCCACTTACTCATCAAAAACTTAACCCACTTCTAGATGATCAAGATTGATTCTAGATGTGATAATAACTTGAAACTAATTTTTGTCCCGTAGACCTACAATTATGAGACTTGACAAGAAGCGAGAACTTGCAGTACAAATAAATGAAAAAAAACCATATCATACAAACTGAGTGCATACGTCTAGAAACAGCAATCTTAAGTTTATAAACTTTTATAGATTTTAATTCCCGTTGACATACGATCCTGAAAATCGTAAGGGGCCTCGATATACGAATCCGTTGGCTGTTTTTTTAGACAGAGGGAACCTGGACACACACATAGCCGGGTAGGCAGAGAAAACCTGAGAACCTAGTGTTAAGATACTCCGTCCCCACTAAATCACTTCCGTTCCCCAATTGCCGCGGAATTCTGGAGGCACTGCATGTTGAATGACCTCAGCGCCGCGCTTTGCCTTATTATAATAGGAGAGCTAGAAAATGAAAATATTAAATATTTCATTTCCTCGAGTGAGAATTGAATCTACAACCTGGCGCACTTGTGCCGCCACGCCACGACCGGCCTCAAAATGTTTGTATTTAAAGTATATTCGTTCCTTCTTATAATTACATATTTTTTCTCAAACGATAAAATAAATACTTGAGTTCTACTTAAGTTAAATATAGCTTGTTCCGTTCATAAGACCATAACATTAATACTGTAAAAACCTATTCCCTGGTTTTTATTAATCTTTCCGTAATTTCAGCCGACTACATAAGAGAACACATTGAGGCCGGTCGTGGCGCAGCGCCACGAGGTGTGACTGCAAAACCGACTGGTTGTGGGTTCGATCCCCACTCGAGGAGATGAAATATTTACTTAAATTTATATTTCCATTTCTTCGCTCTGGTGTCGAGGTTAAGCGCGGCGTTGAGTTCTGCCACTCAACACGCAATGCCTCCAGAATTCGGCAGAAAGTGGGGAACGGAGTGTCTTAACACTAGGTTCCCTCTGCCTACCCTGCTGTGTGCGGGATACACCGTGAAGCTAATTTAATTTAATTTAATTTTTTTACATAAGAGAAATTAAATTATATATTCAATTATTTTAAAAAACCGAACAAATGTGAGTATGACTCACGCATCGAGGGTTCCGTACCAACTTCATTATTGCAGATCAACGAAAAATACACCTTATAAAAATTGACAAACTTAAGTTTGCGGATGATGCAATCATTTTCTTTCAAAATAAAAAAAACTATAATTATAAGTTTACAATAATTGTATCTATACGTTCACATAAATAAAAATGAACATTCTATCTGTGACAATAAAATAACAGTGATTTTCAAGTACGTATAGTTATTTACACGATACTAAAACATAAATAAACTAAAACTTTTGTCCATCTGTCTGTCTTTCTGATTGTCCGAGCTAACCTCTGGAACGGCTGCACCAATTTTCAATGAAAGGTAAAGGAAGTTATGGACCAACATATAAACTATATTTTTTCTACTGCCTACCTATAATATATAGATATGGCAAAAATTTATAAAAGGTATTTAGTAAATCGTCGCATCGTGACATGGTTTAGAAGAATCTAATAAATATACGGAATATAACACTTCTGCAATATTTTTCAATGTTATTTCGGTCCATATTGGTCAGACACAAAATGATATGTTCCGCTATTGGATTGTCTCTAAAACTAGTTTAAGAATGGAAACAAAGTGATTCAACACTATCTTATGATAAATATGAGGCTAGTTTATGTGTTATAAGAATTCAACAGTTATAGATTTACACACCATCGCGACATCTAAGCAAAGAGCCAGACTAACAAACCACATCTTATTTTTTTTTAATAAAAACTTAAAGAAAACGACGAAATTTTTGATAATTATGTAACTCAGATTATGGTTTCGATCCTTCTCGAAGGAATCTATATGGCGTGAAACCATTAGCGGGGGGATAGACTTTACCTTTGAAGGGATATGTTCGTGAAGACGTTTTTTTTTTATTTTTCGGCACTAGTAGGCCCCAGACTATTCTAGGATGGGTGCGGAGTCCCGGCCCCCTCACTTTCTGATGTGTGAAACTAAAAAGAAAATAGAACAAATAATAATAATTCCAGTTAAGAATCGAATGCACAACCTGCTGTTTATATTATTTAGCCAGTTTAGTCATATAGTAGTAATTGTACATATGTGTAATTTGTTAAATTGTATAATATAATATTTTGAACTCATCTGCGGCTTTTCAGTAGTGTCTAGGGGCGAGATATTTGATATTTTTAATAATTATTACAGTGTTTAATGAAAGTTATATTTTTAATCAATTATTATTTAATATTTTTTAAGCTAAATAATTTTATAAGTTATGTCTAGTCACTCAATTTCGTAGGAATATACTATGAATATACAAAAAAAACAATATTTGGTACAAACTGAGTATTGAACAGAGAAAACGAATCTTGTGAATTTCAAACACGGCATCTCATTCCTCTGAATTTTGTTATAACTCATGATTTGGTATCGGAAATACAATCATTCTTTACAAACTTGGCATCTTCGTTTATGCTAATGTAATAAAATTTATTTGTACATTTCGTTTACATATTGATGTATATTTTTTTGTTTACATTTCAAATAAACAAAGGTTCAAATTTGTGTATCTACACATTTATTTCTAACTGGTGGCCCCGCGTGGCTTCGCCCGCGTCTTTTTCATTTAATATGATTTAAGTGTATTTAGGGTAAACTGGATTTCTTAGTATTTTTATTTATAGGTACTGTTATACACTTTAAATATATAAATCTTAATTTATTTTTTTATATTTTATTGAAAATTATTTATTATTATAAAAAAAATTAAATTCTAATAAATCACTTCATAAAAACTAGTCTGGCTATTTTAAAAGTGTAAGTGTAAATTGATAAATTTACACACAACAAAAAAAATCGAAGTATAAGATTTGATCATCATCACTGAACTTTAACTGTTAAAACTATTATACTAAAATTTCTATTTATGTTCTAATTTCTATTTAATTTATCCGTTGATTCCGTAAGTTTAAAAGAAATAGTAAAATAAAAGTAAGGAAAAACTATAATAATTCGAATAGCAACAATCTACTTATGTAAAAAAATAGAAAACTCAATTTACATAGAAACTATTCAACTATCTTTAACTTAACTTCACGCTTTATCCTTAGCGGGGTATACTCGATTCATTATGGCATGACAAAAAATGTAAACAAAAAAATCTGTTTCTCAAACTTTATTGTATTTTTTTATTTGTATTTAATTTATTTAACGTGGAGTTTTCTATATACAAAATTATTGCTTGTTGTGCTTGAATGTTATATATAAAATATCTTTGTATAAAATAAATATAGCAAAAAAATAAAATTAAAATGTACAAGTTTTACTAAAAGTTACTTAACTATTAGAATAATAAAACTAAATATATGTATTATTCAATTATTTATCAGAAAGCGGATGAGTCTGAGGAACTGTCACCAATATTAATGACGAAACGGTCCACCATTATCTATTAAATGAACAATTTTTTTCATCTTTTGCTCTTCTTTTAACAAATGGTCAATGCAGCCAAGCTTCTACTGTTGTAATTTTTATTGCATCGGCTAGTAACATTTTAATTTCATGCTGCTTAAAGCTTTTATTATTCATGTCAAAGTGCAAGCGTTACTTGGTCCAGATTTACTCATTGTTCTAAAATACGAGTATATAAATATCAAAATAACAAAACCAATACAAAATATAACAAAAACAGAACAACCAGAAAATAATTTTAACAACTTAACAAAACTTTTAAGTTTCTTACTTAAAAAAAACAACAATAATAAAAATAACAACTGATTCATGAAAATTCAATGAAAATAACTAAAAATGGTGGATATAATCTGACGGATGACAAAGTGTTCTAATATTAATAATATTAGAACAATAAAGTTAATAATATAAATATAATAATATAATAATTTAACTAATATAAATATTAATTACGAGATGTAATTTATTTTTATAGTACTAAAACGTTTCTGAAGTTTGAGAAGAAGTTGACTTTTAGGTGTTTGTCATGTACATGAAATATTTAAAAAATATTATTGAAAATAAAAAAAAAACCGGGTGCATACCAACATTTTTAAATTTTAAGTTAAAGTATTCCTGGCTTTAAATATGAAAACAATCTTTATTTTGTATTATTGTTCTTATTACTTACTACTTTTCGTTTTCGTTTCTTTTATAATAACTTAATTACTTATTTTTATTTACTATATATAC
>JAAIXJ010000932.1:89360-141882 GCA_013403705.1 Heliconius hermathena | reverse complement strand
GCACACAGCAGGGTAGGCAGAGGGAACCTTGTGTTAAGACACTCCGTTCCCCACTTTCTGCCGAATTCTGGAGGCATTGCGTGTTGAGTGGCAGAACTCAACGCCGCGCTTAACCTGGACACCAGAACGAAGAAATAGAAATATAAATTTAAGTAAATATTTCATCTCTTCGAGTGGAGATCGAACCCACAACCAGTCGATTTTCACTTCGTGCCGCTGCGCCACGACTGGCCTCAAAATAAAATTATTTTTGTTATTATCTTCTGTTTTCAAGGATCTGTCTATTAAAAGACATTACAAGAACCAGAAAACCGATTCCAGGGTATATTCAAATGAATTAAGAAAACGCCAAGATCTATTAGAAATATAAATAATTAATTTGAGGCTGTCATAGCACACTAAGTTAGCATGTAACTGAAAATACGATAGTACCGACACTTTTGTCTTAACACTAGGAGCCTTCAATAGTTCATAAATATGAGATATTTATAGAATAAATGTTATATTGCGGCATTGAATTCCGCCACTTAACATTTGTCTAAAATATACGGAATCGTTCCAAAAAAAGTTTTGAGTAAAACTTTGTAATTATAAAGTTAACTCAAAAATTTTGGGTGACTTTTGATTTTTGTATTAATTATTCGTTGTTTGTTTCAGCGTAGACCGCATTAAACGCCGAACTGGCATGAGGCGTCTACGTCGACCGACCTACTGTTCATCCCCTCAAGAGCCCCTAAGAACAACCATCCTTACCTTATATATCCTTATAACCCTTCTAATCTTACCAATTATTCATACACAAATGATCACCCACAATTTTCCCAAAATATTAAATAATAAAGAATTTAGACAAAATGTGACAGATAGCATAAATGGCATACAAAAAGACACAATTACATATAGAAATACTGAAAATGATGTAATCAGTACAGTTAATACATATCAAGTACTTCTAAATCGGTTTAGAAGAAAAAATACTGATATAGCTTTAGAAATTATTAATAAATCTAATGATATAATTAAAAACTATGATAAAAAAGTAAATAATTTAGCAAAACATTTAAAAAAGAGATCTACACTTAGAAATAGGTTAAGGTTAATCCGAAATATAGATATAGACAAGATAGAGGAAAGACAAAAGAAAAAGGAAACAATGGGGAAAATTAAGCTCGATGATTCAACTCAAGCAAGGCTTTTTCATGATTATACAATGACAGTTAATAGAAGTGTTTTGAAGGAAGGTATCGTGACTACTTACCCTAATTTAGAAATGATAAAAAACAGCAAAAATCATCAGAACGAAAAACATGTTAAATTCAAAATATCAAATAACTCATTAGCCCCTGCCAACCATACCTATCCCTTACTAAAAAATCTAACTGAGGGTAAGTCATTTTCATTTTTTTTTTTTTTACTTTTTAAATAAGTAGATTTTTCGTTATCAACTAAATCATATAAAACATTCATGGAGAAGACACAAACAAAATTTATTAAATTATTCTCAACCATTATTGTAATAATGTAATCTAAGTATAGTGTTTTTTTTTTCTTTTAATAAATTCGTCATTAGGAAAAATTGTGTTTTTTAATAAAATACTTTAGACAGGCCGTACAATAGTACGTTTTCGTATTTCAATAAACGCCTCTATCTTTGATGAAGTAAAAATGAGAAATTCTCCCAAGTAATGGCAAAATATGATAATCAAAAATATTACATATCATATTTGACATTACATTTTATTTGAAATCTAGTCCATCGGTTTAAGATATCTGTACCACAATACTTTACTATATTTCAGCTTTACAATCGTGTCTTTATAACAAGTCATGAAATATTCATAAAATATATATTCGAAGCTAGTACTAGAATCTCAAGACTAAGAGATTTGAAATATTAATTCAATCTTAAGTATTGGCACAATCGACTTGCAGACTAATCTTGTCTTAAGAACCATTAACTTAAGTCTTATTAGACATAATTATAAATATTAAATATAATTTTATTCTTTATATTTCGTTTATTTTTCACTGTTATTTGCACTTCTACTGATTACCTGAAAGAGATTTCTTTCAAAAATAAGCCAAAATACCATTGTTAGCTAACCTCCTCGTTGTATATGTTATATTTCTATATGTTTTATTTCATGCAATAGAGAATAAAAATATAAAATATTTTTTTATTTATATTCTCTATGGAATAATTATATTTAAATTAGTTCATTTAAATATAATTTTCTATTTAATTAAATATAATCTCCTCTGGCGCGGCGCTGAGTTCTGCAACTCAACACGCAATATCTCGAATTGATGTGGAAATCAGAAAACGGAGGGACTCGACACAAGGTTCTCTGTCCTTTGAAACAAAGATTTACACAACAAAAAAATAAAACACATTACAAAAAAATAATCGCATTATAAGGTAACGATAAATTATAAAAGATAAAAGGACGAAGCTACATAGAGATAACACAAGCAAGATTATATAAACCTTTTGGATAACAGCCGAACAAATAAACATTTCTGGTTAAATATATTTTATATGCATATAAATATGTAAACGTTTCACAAAATTGTTATAAGTTTATCATATAGAATAAAAAACAATAGAGTATCTTAAGAAAAATCATTATTTTGCCTATCTTTGGAATTATTACATAATACAAAAAAAAGCAACGGAACTCAAACCTGCGTTATGTCTATCGTAGTAGGGAAATGAAATTAATTTAGGTAACATTGCTCTCGGTGGTGATTGAACCTACAACGGTTGTGCTTACAGTCAGACGCTATCCTATTGCACCACGATGGCCCCAATTGTTTTTCAAAGATTAAATATCATAGTTCGTAAAAGACATTATTTTTTTAAAAAAATCTAGCCTCAGAAGAAATTACAAAATAGTTGATATATACTTTATATAAAAAAAAGTGGCATTTCACTCTGAATTTATCCAATCTATCGTTACGGAGAAACATTTTTAATACACGAATTTATATCTCCATTTATTAATATGAGACCTTATAACCACGTTCCCTTATTCCTACTACTATATGATACCTACCGCCTGAACTATACGAGAGGAGAAAACACCCCCCAAAGTATTGTGTTGTAAGATAGTTATCTCTATATATAATAAGACAGTAAAAATATTTTGTCTGTACATTTAGTAATTTTGACTGAAATAGATAGAGGGACACTTAAAAAGAATAATAGAAAGCAAAAAGATTTTTTTTGAATTTCTTGTCTGTCTGTCTGTCTGTCTGTCTGTCTGTCGACATATTGTTGTCCGCATTTCTCTGAAACTACTGAACCGATTTACTTGAAAATTTCACCAATTGCTTTGTTTTAATTCAACTTAGGTTCTNATTATTCACTGACATCAGCACATTTAACAGAGTTTTAGAATTATGATGAGACGTATATTATATAGGTAAAAAGAACATAAAGTTACAAAAATATATACGTGTAATACATAATTAACTTTATGTATATTTTATAAATATCAAATATCAACAATGGTCGTATTTTTTTATTTAAAACAATCAAAAATTCTTTGACGATAATGTCGTAAAAAAAATCATATTAGAAGTCATTATAGTTGTCAATCGATTGTGCTTATTAAATCAGTAATCATGTATTTTAAGCGGGCGAAGCCGTGGGCGAGCCGCTAGTGTATAATATAAAGATTTGACCCAAGTTCAATTTAGTTAACAGAATAATAAATTACACAATATTAGACTTTTAATACTTTATGTGATATTTCATACTTTATGTTTAGTGTGGAAACATAATGGACATAATTCTTTCATTTGGTGCAAAAATTACCTATTTCCACATTTTTTTAAATAAAAAAAATAATAGCTCAACGCTATATCCCGCATATAACAGGATAGGCAGAGGGAACCTAGTCTCAAAACACTCCGTTCCCCACTTTCTGCTCAATTTTCGAGGTAACGGCTGGAGGGGTGGAACTCCTTGCTTTATCTTATCCAGGAGAGAAATAAGAAAATAATTTATTTCTTCTAGTTAGAATTGAAACCACCATCGTCGCGTTTAGACTGCGACACGACAGCCTCTACTTAACTTACAAAAATAAGTTTTAAATACTATGTAAATGTATACGATAAGACTATTTGCAAACTTTGATTGCTCCTCCGACGATGTTATCTTTCAAATGTCTTGCTCTTTTTATTATTTTTATTTTAGCTTCACGCTTTGACTTGCATATAGCAGGGTAGGCAAAGAGAACCTAGTAGATTCTCCGGTCTCTGCTTTATATCGGGAATTGAGATATCACATATTGAGTGGAGGAACTCAACGCAAAGTTTGGTGTATATTTACCAAAATATCTGGGCAAATAGTTAATGCTCATGAGCGGGGATTGAACCTATAACGTTCGCGTATGCAAGCAGATATTGTCCTACTATGCCACTGTCTCCAAAAAACTTGTATGCCCTAAAACGAAAATTGTTACCTCTAAAAAAAATACAATTCAGACAAAAACTCAATTTACATTTCAAATTGGGGGGAAAATTAGGAGAACAGCATCAAAAAATATATAATTTCGTCAAAGGCTAACACGACAAGATCGTTTAGCATTAATTAATAAATTAATTGGGAGTAGACAAGGGTCAAGTGATGGCATCCGACTTTATTGAATTAACCGATATTAGAACGAAATGGGATTGAGCCTTAAGTGTTTAGCCTGCAAGTAAATTACCTTATTAACCTTTAACAATTGCAAAGAAAACGACGTTTTGTTTGCAAGGAAGCTATTACGTACAACAGTGAAATGGGTTGACGTTAAAATGGATAGGGATATACGACCGCTTCAATGTAAAAATGTGTGGTTTTTATAGAGGATTTGGAATAACCGTTAGTTTAAATGTGTAACAATAAAATCATTTTTGTAATCTGGTTAAGTATAGAGTAACCCACCAAGAACGCACCAGCCAAGTCTCTATGAAGCTGTTTGTTTCTCTATAAAAAGTAATGTAATCTCTAGGCAAAGCCGAGCCAATTCGAAGTTTCAGTATTGTAATTTTTTTTATCAGTATAGTTATATTATATATAGTCTACGGCTGAGCGCTTGTTTTATATCCATCCTAGAAGGGCTCCGTTTTTGTTCTTTTTAGGTACCCTAAGACGAAAGTCAAATTGTAAGTAACACAACATCTTTGATCAAATATATATTAAAGAACAAAATATATAATAATATTATATGAAATATTAAATATATATTATATTACACAAGTACATTATTCAAGCAAGATACGGACGAACTAGGAAATTTTCACAGAAACAACTCAAAGTAATAAAATTTACAAGTTCTTATGTAAATCGTAACTTTATCTGACGCGGACGTTTGAAAAGTTTCTGGTGCCGTGATCAGAATATTTTTTATTGTTGTGTTTTCAAAGTATTTCTTAGCACCTTGCGACTAAATGGTAATGTATTTGCTCTTCTTGGAATGGAAATCTATTTTTTTAATTTAAACATTTATTACGCAAATGAACGATTGTAAGAACTTTTGAATTGTCTAGATATATTATAAAATGTTAGATTCTGTCTACTATGGTTTCAAAATAACTTTGTTTTATACAACTGCATATATATGCACATGTTACAGTAGTATGTACATTACTACATACTATACTTATTTAATAATGTACATACTACTAAAACACATACAAACTACTTTAATTTTTTTGGCTGACTTTCTGTTTGTCCGGGCTAATCGTCAGAACAGCTAAACTGATTTTTATTGAACTTTCACTGAAAGATAGAGAAAGTTGTGGAGCATTATATCGATGGGTCCTAAGTATAAGGGCCAAACTAACAATTTGGCAATTTTGACTTTTTTATGCCAAACGCATTCTATCGATATAGTTTATCAGGTCAGCTATAAAAAAATAGAAATTTCTGCATAGAAACAGGACTTTTTGTTAGAATATAACGGCCTATCTAGCACTCATTTAAGCGTATAAGGGCCAAATAGTAATTTAAGACTTCTACGCGGGGAATTTCTACACATTTATTTATATTTGGGGCCAATCAGCCAGATTGATACTTATACGCTAAACAAAGCAATGGTTGCACTGTGTTGACTGAAAAAGTTTAGTATTGTTTTTATTACGTTCGTCATTAGATANTGTTACTTAGCATAATACGCGTAAAACAGCCAATGTGGTACATTGGCCTTTTTAGAGTGTTTTTAGATAAGAATAAATATAACAAAAAATAACGTATAAGGGCCATTGTGCAGTAAAAACAAAACTAGGATAAATATAAATAAAATACTACGAAGATAGAGGATATAAAGAGGATAGTTGTCTTAGCTGATAAGCTAAGTTTCGTTTTCTTTAGATGTATCAACATAAAATTATAGCAAATTTAAACTTTGGAAGCCTCTCCTGTAAAGTTGTGATTTCACACTTTGGCCCTTATACTTAGGAGCCATCGATATAGACTACTTTTTGTCCCGGATTTCCCGAGGGATCAGAATTTACGTGTTTCTCCTGCGTGCGTACCTGCCACCTACTTACACAGAAATAAAATAAGTAAACTTTTTTCTGTTAAATACTAGCGGTCCCCGTGCGGGTCCACCCACTTGAACTGTAGAATACTTAAACTGTATATATTTTATATTATTTAATTAAGTGTATTTAAAGAAAAGGCCAAGGCCAGTCGTGGCGCAGGGGCACAAAGTGTAACTGTAAAATAGACTGGTTGTGTGTTCGATCCCCACTCGAGGAAATGAAATATTTACTTACATTTATATTTTCATGTCTTCGCTCTGGTGTCGAGGCAAAGTGCGGTATTGAGTTCCGCCACTCGTCACGCAATGCCTTCAGAACTCGACGGAAAGTGGAAAACGGTGTGTCCTAACACTAGGTTCCTTCTGCCTACCCTGCTGTGTGCGGGATACAGCGTGAAACTGACTTAATTTAGAGATAATCACTTGATTATTTTAGCATGGTTACAGGTACATTAAATAAATCGTAATTTAAATCTTTTGGGATTGTATTTGATTTTATTCGCAAAAAATTTTGTATTTAACTAATTCAAAAAATATATAAATATAAAGTATTTTGTTCGACAAAATTGCTACAAAATAAATCTTCTATTGAATTGGCTGAAACTTTAGTTCTTAATGCATAGATATTGTCTTTAAAATGATTATATTATTAGAACATGAAAGTAATTCAGATTAGTATATAAATAATTGTATAGTTCAAGCGAGCGATGCCGCTGGAGGGTTGTTAGTTTATTAATAATTACCTAATTTTCGAGTCATGTGATAAGTGGTGGAACACCGCTTTGTTTGCCAGAGTGGGGAAATAAAAATTTCGTGTTTTTCGTGAATTTCGTAAAATGAAATTTACCTTACCTGAATAAAAACGGATATAAATATTGATATTTGTATATTTACTGTAGTATACGTAAAATTAAATTTACCTTAACTTCATTTTACGTATACTACAGTAAATATACATACTCGTATTTATAGAGGGATGGCTCGTGATACGTCTAATATAGTTAAAACCTTTCCGTAGTGATCGTAAATAATTCAAGGTCTTTTAAAGTTTCAGACTCAGTGTTAATATTAAATGTACAATAAATTTAATATAAACATATATATAAATTTAATATATAACAAATAAAAGATATTATGATAAATAAAATGTCATAGTCTGTCCGTTTCAATCTCTCGTGATATTTCTAAAGAATATCGTAGACGTCCTATCCTCCTCTCTCCTCTATCTTCTCCTCTATCCTCCTCCTCTCTGTTATACCTAGTCATTACTGATAGTTATAACTAAGGGGGGATAGTGAGTGGCCCCACACTCGCCACTTACCGTGCCGGCCGGGCCGTTCGGCTCTGAACCCTCCGGGATGGATCGGAATAGTTTATATTTATGATTCTTATAATGATTTTGCGAAAGATCAATTATTAAATAACTAATTCAAAGACCGAAGTCTAATATAATTACTTGCAATGGAGTTGAGATTATTATATGTAGGCCGTAGCCATAATTACCTAACATATAACTCTCTGCTTCACATATCAGATCGAACTCCCTACCGCTAGGCGGCCGATTATGTGGATCCACTTCAGTTTGTTTCTTTAGAGGGCATTACATTAATATACCCATTTATCCATTTCCGCATGAATTCGTTAATATAGTATAATTATTATTATAATTGTGCTCTTATTATTATAGGCTTTAGTCAATATTAATATATATTATATTCACTGTTATTGTAACGCCTCTTTTAAACAGACCCGTCGTAGAATAACACGCACAGCACACACTCTGCAGCTGTTTGTCTGAACTGACACTAGACTCAGAGTTGTGGGAATGTAATATAGAAATCATTAGTTAACGATACTCAGTTCGCTAGAACAGCCAGCGACTCCAAGTAGGCACGATTCTACTACCAGTTCAGTAAAGAACCTCAATGCCAAGAAGAACTGGCGGAAGAAACTCAGCAGCAGAATCCAACACTACTAGAGAAAATCGCTTATACCAAATATGTCAGCACGAGTGACACACTTAAAATAGTATAATATAAGACAAAAGAATTCGAATTTCAAATCAAGAAACAGAGAATTAGAGTTAAGGCATTAATTTTTATATTGCATTCTAAAATGGCTTTCTTTGCTAATGTTTCAGGATTTTATTCATAAAATGTAATAATTCAAAAAGCTCGGATAGAAAGGCACGATGACCTCTTCACTGGTATTATTTATTTTTAGCTGATTCAAGAAAAAGAATTCTCTTTACATATTCAGTTTGCTTAACATATTTAAGAAAGCTACATAAAATAAGTTGAAACGATAGTAGTAGTAGTAGAATTTCGTAGAACGTATGACTTAATTATCGATGAATTGTCTTCTTTCCGTAGTGTGTAATAAATAACACTAATGATACTTTAAAAAATATGTGCTATAACACTTTACGCTTGGCAGTAATTCTATTATTTTATGGTACCTCAAAAGGTAAAAGCGGAATCTTTATAGGATCACTTTATTGTCCGTCTGTCACTACTACTATGTCGAGATCGCGTTGAGGTATAAAATATTATATAATATAAAATATTCAGATCTACCGTTCTTTGGAGCACAGAAAAAATCAAGCCGTTAAGTCAACGAAATCAAGAGATACGCATTTATGCATCTTTTTTGCTACGTTTTGTATGAAAATCGCCGCATAATCATAACATTACATACAATTATGGAATTTTGCAAGAAGAGAGACGTTGCAGTACAAATGAAGATAAATACTAGATATAAGCCCATTACAAACTTATAATTGGACTTAACAAAATTTTTTCTTACTAAATATACGCCCGCAAATTAAAGTTTGTCAACTTTTATAAATTATAGTTCCCGTTGATCTATATATAGTCCTGAAATTGATACAGAATCCTCGGTGGGCCATTCCAATAATAGATTTGACCGGCTTTTTTTTCTTCTTAATCATCACACATTATGAATGCGCTATATTTTTTTGCGTTTTGCATATTAATCTTGCTTGTTATCTTAAATAATTAATACAATAATATTAGATAATTTAAATTTTATCTAACCTAATATTTACTTCTTAATCACATTTCTTCAATACTTACTCATAATATCACATAATATACAGGAGTGTCTTAACACATTAGGTTCCCTCTGCCTACCCTGCAGTGTGCGGGATACAGCGTGAAGCTGATTTTTTTTTTTACTCATAATATAAACAATCTGATATTGAGGCTAGTCGTGGCGCAGGAGCGCAAGCGTGTGACTGTAAACACGACAGGTTGTGGATTCGACTGCCACTCGACGAAATATAATATTTAATATTTTCATTTCTCCACTCTGGTACCATAGCAAAGCGCGGCGCTGAGTTCCGCCACTTATCACGCAATGCCTTCAGAATTCGGCGGAAAATGGGGAACAGAGTGTCTTAACACTAGGTTCTTTATATATATAAACCAATTCAAATAAAGCAATGCCAATAAAAGGATTTTTATTAAAAAGCAACGTAATACAATTTGAACGAAATTGAAACATAACTAGATTTGTGATGTCGATTTTATGAGGCAACAGCTCAAACAAGGTACTCATACCAAGTTTTTGAGAAGGATGTATGTTTTTCATATGTCTTAAGTGTCATTTTATATGTAATCGTTTTAGTGTTATAAATGGAAGTTCAATAGATATATATAGATTTTCGGTTCGATCCTCTAGTAAGACAGCGTGTAGTGCAGCGTTGAGATTCGACACTCATCTCGAACAGAAAACGGAGAAAAGAGTGTCTTGAGTTTGACACTGGATTTAAGCGTTATGAATTAAAATTGTGTGAACATCGGAAATGTAATGAACAATGAAGTGTCTTAACGCTAGGTTCCCAGGTTTTCTACCAAGCAATGTGCAAGATATAGCGTGAACCTAAAAAAAATAAAGTTCTATGATTTTATGTATAGTCTAAGTATTTTTGAGAAACTTTGTACATTTCAATATTTGTTAGAGAATGTGTGAAAATTTACTGAAACTATTATAATAATGGATTCGAATACAATTATGTCTCAGTGGATAATATCGATTATATTAATTTAAATGAAATAAAAGTAAAATAAATCAGCTTCACGCTGTATCCCGCACACAGCAGAGTAGGCAGAGGGAACCTAGTGTTAAGACACTCCATTCTCAACTTTCCGCCGAATTCCGAAGGAATTGCGTGTTGAGTGGCGGAACTCAACGCCGCGCTTCGAAACCAGAGCGAATAAACGGATATATAAATTTAAATAAATATTTCATTACCTCGAGACCCACAACCAGGCGCTTTTACAGACACCACGACTGGCCTTTTATGTTTGACGTTAAATTACATAAAGCTATGAAACGCGATTTTTTTATGCATAGAGAATAACGAACAGAATGATGTAGCAAAATTTGCCCAAGTTTCTTATACTTATAATACTTACATACATCCTTTCATAGATATTTACTTATACATATCACCATCATTCAATAGTTCTACACGTGAAAGAACACGAGCTCCCTTGAAAGAGCGAAGCGTGGGCGTGCAGTAGATATGCATCGATTTCACGATTATATGACATAAATCAATTTTTACTATTTGATTTGCCTGAGCTAGTTATTTGTATCGATTTTATATTATATTATTTTTGTTTGCTACGCCTATTATTTTTGTAGTTTAGTATATATAATGTTAAAAATATATTTTATCATTCCTTATTTATCCTTACTTCCTTATTCGTAATAAACATATAATCAAAATATAATTTATGTTTTTATTGTTTATATAATTATAAATATATTTTTTCATAAGGCATGAGGCTAATTTTGAAACATGGTCTACCTTACAAAATAAATAACCGTCAAGATCCATGAATAACAAGTGAAGAAATCACGTAGCAAGCATACATCTTCTTTCTTTTGAAATCGGTAAAATTGTAAAATGTCTTTAAAGTATATTCCACATCAATAGTATCACATACTCCACTGCATCGATACTAAAACAAATATAAAAATTTCCCTACCAGGAAACACGATGTAAGTGCGCTTTTCAGTTGAATAAATCCGCCGCTACGAATGAACACGGAATGGCACTATTAAATGGCAAAGTTTTACAATGTATGATGTTTGTTTTCTTTATTACTACATGGTATTATTGTAGTAATGATGTATTGTATTAAACCATAAAATTATAATCTCAATATTGATAAGAGCAATTGTTGAGTTTCTTGTAGAAATTTCTCAGCGGCACATTCGAGCAGTGATAGTTTAATTTTCAGTAGACTATTTTAGAATAGTGGTTGCAAAAGTGTTTAGGTATAGGTATAGGTTTTAATTAGGCGGACAATAAACTTGACAAATTTAACTTTGTATGATTTTTCTTCGATTAGGATATTACCTTGAATAAGTTCTCTTAAGATGGCGTTACGGCACTCTGTGCATGGAATTTTGTACGGTACCGAATCACCAAAGTAGTACTATATGTAACCTCAAATTATAGTAGAATAGTGTTTACTATAGTGTCAACTACATATTTATTCCCTTTGTGAAAATGTGTACNTCAACTACATATTTATTCCCTTTGTGAAAATGTGTACTTTTGTGCCAAATAAACACTTTATTTGGCACAAAAGTACACATTTTCACAAAGGGAAAATTTTTGCGGGGAATTTTATTGTACTGCTTTATTCAGAAAAAATCTGCAGCAGAAGCACACTGAATTCTCGTTGAGACATATGGTGACAATGCTTTGTCGAATACAACGTGCAGAGACTGGTTTAGGCGCTTCAAAAGTAATGATTTTGACCTTGAAGACAAAGAGCGTTCTGGAGCACCGACAAAATTTGAAGACAAAGAATTGGAGGCATTGCTTGAAGAAGATCCATGTCAGACGTTAGTAGAGCTCGGGAAAACGTTACAAGTAGATGCGTCAACAGTTTCAAAACGTTTAAAAGCGTTAGGAATGATCCAAAAGCAAGGGCATTGGGTGCCGTATGAGTTGAAGCCGAGAGACGTAGAACGACGTTTTCTCATGTGTGAATTGTTGCTTCAACGGCAAAAGAGAAAAGGTTTTCTGCACCGTATCGTCACTGGGGATGAAAAGTGGATTCACTACGACAATCCAAAGCGAAAAAAATCGTGGGGCATGCCGGGTCACGCATCAACATCGTCGCCAAAACCAAATATCCATGGTTCTAAGCTTCTTCTCTGCATTTGGTGGGATCAGCAGGGCGTAATTTATTATGAGCTGCTTAAACCTAATGAAACTATCACGGGAGCTCGCTATCGACTTCAGTTGATGCGTTTGAGTCGCGCTCTGAAAGAAAAGCGGCCACTATACGAGCAGAGACACGACAAAGTGATTTTATTACATGATAATGCTCGGCCACATGTGGCAAAACCAGTCAAAACTTACCTGGAAACACTTCAATGGGAAGTTCTACCCCACCCGCCGTATTCACCGGACATAGCCCCCTCCGATTACCACTTGTTTCGGTCGATGGCGCACGGTTTAAGCGAGCAGCGCTTCCATTCTTTTGAAGAAGCCGAAAAATGGCTTGATTCCTGGATTGCCTCGAAAGATGAGTCGTTTTTCCGACGGGGGATTCAATTGCTACCAGAGAGATGGGAGAAAGTGGTCTCTAATGATGGACAATACTTTGAGTAATGTCATTGTAAGCATTATACTTTAAATTAATTTTTTTAAACAAAAAAAAACAGCGAGAACTTATTCTTTAAATTTCATTTTTTCGATTTTTTCCTTTAACTTTAGGTATTGTAAGTTCTCACTTCTTGCCAAATTTCATAATTAAAATGGAAAAAGAAATATGCAGAAATGCTATAGAAGCTTGAAGCTTTTCTGTGTTCGAAAGGACCGTAGACATGAATATTTAATATTTAGTCTTGACTAGCGGCTCGCCCACGGCTTCGCCCGCTTAAAATACATGATTATTGATTTAATAAGCAGAATTGATTGACAACTATAATATAATAATGCCTTCTAATATGATTTTTTTACGACATTATCGTCAAAGCATTTTTGATTGTTTTAAATAAAAAAATACGACCATTTATTAAAATATACATAAAGCTAATTATTTATTACAAGTATATATTTTTGTAACTTTATGTTCTTTTTAAGGATTAAGGAGTGAAACAAAGTGATATGGGAGTGAAAGTAGGTGACCTGAATGTGAATTGCCTGCTGTACGCGGATGATGCAGTGCTTATTGCATCATCAGAATGCGAGTTGCAGGCATTGGTCACCACTCTGAAAGAAGGGTGTGAATATAATGGTCTAAGCCTCAATGTGAATAAGACAAAGGTTCTGATTTTTGAAAGAGATGAAGAAAGGGCGGAATGCAAGATCAGTGTAAATAGTAAGACATTAGAACAAGTGAATGAAGTGGTATACTTGGGAAGTATGTTCAGTAGAGATGGAAGATGCGAGATGGATGTGGAAAGGCGTATTGCTGNTTGAGTTAAAACAAAGCAATTGGTGAAATTTTCAAGTAAATCGGTTCAGTACTTTCAGAGAAAAATGCGGACAAAAATATGTCGATAGACAGACAGACAGACAGAAAAGAAATTCAAAAAAAATCTTTTTGCTTTCTATTATTCTTTTTAAGTGTCCTTCTATTCATTTCAGTCAAAATTACTAAATGTACAGACAAAATATTTTTACTGTCTTATTATATATAGAGATATTTAGTCTTGATAATATAATAATTATGAATAATATAATCAATATATTTTTAATATTACATTGATTCAGAATCGTTTTGTATGGACTGCACATATGTCACAACTTGTGTCTGGAATATATGAATGTGGATAGCAGACGGAAGGCAGCGGTCGAATCTAACTCTTAAGTACTATAGCCGTAATACATATGATGACTCGTACCTCGACTTCTACCAAATATATAAAAAATATAATGTAATAATTCGAAAACTATATTGACACGATCTTTTAAGATCAAATTTCTTGTAAAGACAAAATAATTTTAGGGGCTTTTTAAATAAAACTATTTTAACCGGATTAATCGCGTAAGAACTGTTACAACGACGTTAACATAGTACGTTGAGACTGATGCCGTCTCGCGTTGCGGTTGCGGTACACTCGCAGTACATAAGCGATGCTTGTATGCTGTTGGTAGTAGACATAATGTATACTGTAGGGTTATTGCACATAAATTAACATTATCTATAAACAACATTAGTAAACACGCTATATCAGCGTCCTAAATTTATTTGCTACAAATACAATTGTGAAATTATTTTCCGCTATTGTTATGTAGCATATAAAAAACCAAATTAAATATATTAAGGCCAGTCGTGGCGCAGGGACACAAAGTGTGCCTGTAAATCGACTGGTTGTGGGTTCGATCCCCACTCGAGGAGATGAAATATTTATTTACATTTATATTTTCATTTCTTCGCTCTGGTGTCGAGGGGAAAACGTGGCGGTGAGTTCCGCCACTCAACACGCAATGCCTCCAGAAATTGGCGGAAAGTGGGGAATGGAGTGTCTCAACACTAGGTTCCCTCTGCCTACCCTGCTGTGTGCGGGATACAGCGTAATTCTGATTTGATTTTTATTTTTCAATTATTTTCTAACGCAAAACGTAAGTATAATTAATATTTTAACGTTTATTTAATAATTAATGTTTTAAAAAACGTAAGTATAATTAATGTATAATTAAATTTAATGTTTAATATTATATATTTTTCTCTGACAACAAAGAGAGAGATTGAGAGTTTATAAAAAAGGTAATTTTCCATATTTTCTTAATTAGTATTTTATTATTATACAGGCCACTCGTAGAGCAGGGGCACAAAGTGTGACTGTAAAACTGAAAAAAAAAAGATATAATAAAGGAGTTGAATGTAAAGTCTGGTCTTACCACCATCGTCACGATGCTATAGACCACATTACCACCGTTGTTCTACGACATATTGTTCCATTGAAAGTGTTAGCCACTTTAAATGAAACAATAGTTTTAACTACCCCATAAAAGCCCAATACAATTATTTCTTTTTTTTCCCAAAAATGAAAAAGTGTTTTTTTTTTCAAACAAAATAAATAATAAAATTGTCGTTTACAAAAAAAAATAAAACGCCATTTGTCAAGAACGCCATTTATCAAAGGGAAACCGCCGCATACACCTCACTCCGAAATCAACCGTAGGTATTGGCGGCAAAGTTCAAAGTTGTTTAACCTTTAGTATATGCGTTTACGTTATTCGCATCTTTGCGTAATAGGTCGAGATCCCATTGCTTAAAAGTGTAGGGATAAGTAATTCTAATGACAAAATATTTTTACTGTCTTATTATATATAGAGATTACTTAGTTACTTACCTTTCGTTTTGGAGTGAAGACGTTTTTAGTTAACATGACATAAATGAAAATGTGTTTTTTGTGCGAAAATGTGATGGAATTTTAATAATGAGTCTTGCCAAAAGTATAAAATTATGTTGTTGTTTCGCCAAAAAATGAATTTTATGACAAGGCGCGGCGTTGAGTTCTTCCACTCAACACGCAATGCTTCCAGAATTCGGCAGAAAATGGGAAACGGAGTGTCTTAACACTAGGTTCCCTCTGCCTACCCGGCTGTGTGCGGGATAAAGCGTGAAGCTGATAAAAAAATATATATTCAGCAGAAAGTGGAGAATGGAATGTCTTAACACTAGGTTCCCTCTGCCTACCCTACAGTGTGCGGGATACAGCGTAAAGCTGATATATTTATTTTTATTCTTAATTAATAAATAAAATATCTGCAATAATTGTCACCCTTCATTATATTAAGGAAACATGATGTAATTAATACCTTATAATAGATCGATATTTGTAAACATTTACTTAATTAGATAATTTAGTCNAACCTCGTACCAAGGCTGCACACTTGGCTATGTACGCCGATGACACCGCTCTATACACATCTTCGCGTAGCACTTGCATAATAGCCGTACGACTTCAGAAAGCAGCCACTCGGTGAGTGGTTCCGCTTATGGAGAATCGAGATTAATCCCGAAAATAGTAAAGCCATACGAGTACTATTCTTTATCGCACGTTACGAACGGATCTTTACTATCTAATTATAAATTATACTTTTAACTATTCTATAAAAGCCTAATACAATTTAAAAAGTCTCAAAAATGTAAAAGTTCAAACAAAATAAATTATAAAATTATCGTTGGAAAATAAAACGCCATTTGTCATGAACGACGCAAACGGACATAAACCATCAAAGAGAAATCGCCGCATTCGCCTCATTCCGAAATCCAATCGTAGGTATTGGCGGCGAAGTTCAAAGTTGCTTAACCTTTAGTAGTATTTTTGTAGTAGTATGTGTTTACGTTATTGGTATCTATGCGTAACTGCGTCACACGAAATACAGGTATATATAAACATCGTGAAATGAAAAAAATCCTACGTCTAAGCTGTTGTGGCGTCTTGATTAATTTCTTTAGGTATGTATGGGTTCGAAATATTTTACACTATATGATGTTTCCGTAAAAGGAGCGCTGCCTATTCCACCCTGTAAGTAGGTGCGTAATGCTATTTAATGGCTTAGTACTGCTGTATCAAGTAGTGTCCGCCCGTCTATACGGGTGTGTGGTGCTATTTTATGTCCTAGAACTCGTTTGTACATAGTGGCGTCTGTCTATCGTTCTAATATCTTGTTCGAACGTAAAATTCATTAGACCTGATGGTGGGTGTGGGCCGGGCATTTATTTAACATATCGGCCGCTTTAGTGTAGTGCGATCCAACGAATCATCATCACGAATCACCAATATAATACAATCTTAATATAAAGAAGCGTAACAAGTATCTTCAGAAAGATCAACAAAAACGTCCCGGAGGTTTCAATAAGGACCGTTGCAGTAGCAGTCTGATAGGAAATCACTGTGTATAGGCTGCGCGGTACCCTTGTGCATTCTTCCTTTTATTATACTCAATTACTATGGAGAGTTGTACGGAAGAGGAAGGTAGGATCTGGGCTTTTCTTTGGAAGAGCTCCGAGCTATAACAATGCAATATTGTCAGGTTTCCAGTTACTTAAGTAACCTTATGATGACAAATATCATATTAGAACGATACCTTCTCATGACATAATATAAAATTCATGTGTTGCAATTTTAACTCCCTTAACTCTGTTGACTCTGAATCTGTAAAAGATTTTAGGTTAGGTACTTACAATCACAACGATGAAGACACATCACGAGTCAAAGTATTATTCAATAAATATATATTTTAAAGGTGTTCGGGAAATCAGTTACAATACACTATCTAGAGATAAATGATATTGACAGACAGACAGACGAATAAACGAACAACAAAATGGTCGTAAAGGGTCCCTTTTGACATTTCACACTTTCCGCCACTCAACATTGCGTTGCAGCGTTTTTAGGGTACCGTACAACAGAAGGAAAAAAGGGAACTCTAATAAAGCTGTTTCACGCTTATACCTGAATAGGTGGATACACAGGAAGTTTAAAACCTAGTTTTAAGACGCTCCGTTCTTCATTTTACACACAATATTAAGTTGAGTAGCGAGAATCAAGGCCGCGCTTTGTATTGCCAAAGCAAATAATCTAAAATAAGTCATCCTCTCAGCTCAGCGTGGGGATCAAACCCACAAACATCGAGTTGACCCTAGAAGTAGTCTTCGAACATCGCACTACAAAAATCCGAAGGCGCGTGTAAATGAAAAAACTTAATTAAACATTGAAAATGTAATCTAACATTTTTAAGAATATGTGCAGTAAATTTTATTTACACATTTCAAATGTACCGAAATGAAGTAAAATTTTTAGGCTATAAGTTACCTTCATTTTTAGTATAAACATTTTTTTTTTAATTTTTTTGCTCGTTTCACGGCTTTTACGAAAAGAACCTTGTAATTGCAATAAGGCATATTTAACAACCACTGGTTTAAATTCTGATGAGTTATGGGTTCGCTTCAAATTCGAGGAAATAAAATATTTAATAATTTCTTTTCCCCGCTCTGGTAACTAGTCAAATCGCGGCGTTGAGGTCCCGTCACTCATCAGGCAATGCCTCTAGAATTGGGAACAGATATGTTGTAATGAGAATGGAGTGTCTTTACACTACTTTCTCAGGTTCCCTCTGCCTGCTATCAGTATTCTATCAAATTGTATAAGATGATTTCTTTACACATTTTTTATACTCTATGTATACGAAATGGGTATCCAAATAAAACAGAATCTACCAGAAATATCCATTAACAAAATTAACTTTTTAAGAGGACTCCCTACTAATATTGTTTGAGACTGAACGCAATAAATTCACTGAAAATCATTGAAAATCTGTGTCGTCAACATTACTTTTTTAACACATTCAATAGCACAGATTTTGATTTAAATTAAAATTTACTCCGATTTAAAAATTTTCAAAACATTTTCAGTCACCTGGTTTAAAAAGTTATCTTTGTTACTTATTTTTATTTTTATTTTATTGAAATATCTGCCATGACAAAACGCGTGTATACTCGTAAATAATTCTAAATATTCTATACTCATTTCAAATATATCACTATATTTTTCAAACGCTGTTTAGTTCCGCCGTTCATCTCCTCCTCCTTAATTACATGGAATAATACAATTAATTAATAATTGTTGTTACCTTTTAAATTTAAAAGTCTTCAATGAATGCTACAATACAAAATCTTATACGACATTATGTGTTAAATGACGGAACTCAACGGCGTCCTTTATATCGGATTGAGAAATTCAAATATATAGAATTACAAAATAGCAGTCTCTGGTACAGACAAAGAAATCTATATTGCAAGTTAAGGGGTGTTAATTTACAATTTAAAAGGGAAACAATGCCAATTTGCTTATTTATCACTGTTAGGAAAAAGTTAATCTCGAAATAGAGCACTAGAAACTGGTGATTTATTCTTATATCTATGTATACCAAAATAATAAAGAGGTCAATTTTGTAACTTTAATTGTTTGTTTGTGTGTAAGAGCTAATCTTCGACTACTGAACTAATCATGAAAATTCTTTCACAATAAAAAACCAACATTATTCAGGAGTGATGTATGCTATATTTTATTATAATTGGACAAAAAGTTCAGAGAAAAATAATGGCAAAAGTATATCAAGTCAAGGGAAATTGTAAGACGAACACAATGGTCATCAAAAATGTTAGTCAAAAAAAGTACAAAAAAGTCCAAGGAACTGTATAGGTAACTTTTATATTTGAATTATTATAAAGCCTTTTTTGTCAAATGTAAGAAATAAATTTTATGTGAACTTGACCTTTTTCATAAACAAAACGTGGTTCTACATTAGAATAAATATAATATAATAATAATAATGNAAAACCAACATTATTCAGGAGTGATGTATGCTATATTTTATTATAATTGGACAAAAAGTTCAGAGAAAAATAATGGCAAAAGTATATCAAGTCAAGGGAAATTGTAAGACGAACACAATGGTCATCAAAAATGTTAGTCAAAAAAAGTACAAAAAAGTCCAAGGAACTGTATAGGTAACTTTTATATTTGAATTACTATAAAGCCTTTTTTGTCAAATGTAAGAAATAAATTTTATGTGAACTTGACCTTTTTCATAAACAAAACGTGGTTCTACATTAGAATAAATATAATATAATAATAATAATGTTAATTTATTTCAATTTTTTTGTATAACAATAATGTTTTATAACTATAACAGCTGCAGTAATACAATACTGTGTCGCAGCTATTATCCCCCACCTCACAAAACGCCGTTACATTCGTTATACCAAATTTAAATAATAAAACAAAATAAAATATCTATACATATAAGGTAAGAAAAACAAAAAAATAAATAAAAATTAGGTACAAAAATAATATGTGTGTGTGTTTGTGTGTTTGTGTGCTTGTGTGTTTGTGTGTTTGTGTGTTTGTTTGTGTGTGTGTGTGTGTGTGTGTGTGTGTGTGCGTGTGCGTGTGCGTGTGTGTATGTGAGCATATGCTTAGTATCATCAGAAAAACTTCATTAGGTCTCCAAGAGGTCTTCCGTCTGATCGTAGGTTATATAGATGTTAGAGGTTAACGGATATATAGATGTTTTATAATTAATATCATTGTACAACGCGGAACTTAAATAATAATATTGCCGATTTGAAGATGCTATGCGACGCATTTCTATTTGACATATTTTATCAACTCTACGCTTATTGCACATGTCTTGATCGTCAAAGGAGACAGTTTTATGTTTTCGTAGTACAGCTGAGAGGACAAATAATTGCCGAACCGTTAACACCTTGCATATCTGATACAACTCTGTTGTTGGAAAACGAATTGGTTTAGATAGCATGACCTTGAGAATGCATCTTTGTACTCTTTCCAGTGGCAGAAGAATTGACTTATTTGCACCACCCCACGCTGGTATGCAATACGTAAGTAACGATTGTACGAGGGCGTAGTAAACCATGCTTAGAGTTTGTGGGTTAGCACTATATCTAAGGTGTTTGAAGATGAATGCATGTTTTCGTATACGTGAAGTCAAAGCTCGTATATGATTCTTCCAGGAAAGGTTTTCATCGATGAGGACGCCAAGATATTTTATAGAACCAGATCTGGTTATTTTGGAACAATTACAAATGTTACGTAATTCACAGGGACATACATGGGCAGAAATACAGAAAGATTTAGGGGGCAAAGAGCGATAGTAACCGAAAGTCATAAATGTTGTTTTGTCTAAATTGAGGGTTAAGATGTTACATGACAACCAGTTCATAATAATAGAAAAGGCTTTTTCACTATGCTTCAGTGTTTGAGTCCAATTACTACCACTAACAATCAAGGCCGTGTCATCTGCATAAGAAATAATTTTGCAGTTGGGTATTTTAATATTACATAGATCATTCATATAAATCAAAAAGAGAGTAGGTCCCAAAACACTGCCCTGCGGTACTTCGAACGAAGGACTTACCTCATCACTGATATTACCATTTATTGCAACCATTTGTGTTCGGTCGCAGGTAGCTTTTGAAGAGATCCAAAGCAATACCTCTAATACCGATATTTTCCATTTTATCGTGAAGGAGAGGCAGCGAAACTGTATCAATGCCTTGGAAATGTTCAGGAATATACCAAGTGTCCTTTTTTTTATCAATATTTTGCACTACATAATCCACCAAATTCATAACTGTATCCTCTGTAGATTTCCCTGCTCTAAAACCATATTGATTAGACGAAAGCAGATTATATTTGTCCAAATAGGAGACTAGTCTTTTATTGATTAGTTTCTCCAGGATTTTTGAGAGGGTGCTCAAGATAGATATGGGTCTGTAGTTATTAAAACTATCTTTACTACCTTTTTTATAGATTGGGTGAACAACAGCTTTTTTTGAAAACTCTGGGGAATATTCCGTGAGACAAGCACAAATTACAAACCCAAGTTATGGAAGGAGTAATAATGATGTCTGCAGTAGTTTTAAGGACAGAAGATGTTATTCTATCCCACCCCGCGGTGCAATGGCTACTGAGTCCATAAATAATAGACTTTATTTCTGAATCATCGGTACAATTAATAACCATCGAATCCCGTACTGTGTGAGAGTCCATATAGGATAATACTGTTGTGAAGTGTTATTAAAATGTGGGGCATCTGCATCTTTGCAAGCTTTTCTCCTATAGTCGCAAAAAAATTGTTAACGTTGTTCACCGCCTCAACTGGATCGTTGGCCAAATTTAAAAGATTACTTGATGCCTTAGTATTTTCATTTGATGCGTTTGTGATTTTTTTTATTACATTCCAAGTTTTTTTGGTATTTTTGTTAGCCTTCTGGAATTCTTTGTTTTCGTAACTGGTCTTTATTTTCTTTAACAGGTTATTACAGAAATTTTTATAGCGTGTATAAGTAATTTTGGCAATCGCATTGTCAGAACTTTTTTAAATTTTTTTATAGAGTTTATCTCGATTTCTTATGCAGCGGAATAAGCTGGAGGTTATGCAAGGTTTTATAATTCTCTTTCTATAATACAAGATAATGTCGTAGTACGGGTGTGATTTTGTATAACACAGGATAAAGTAGATACCAATTTCTTCCTCTGCATTTTCCGGATCAGTGTTGCTCAAAATGTCAGTAAAATCATATTGTTTGAGATCTCTAGTAACGGCTGAATTATCTACATATGTAAGGGACTTAGTTGCCGTTAATATTTGATATTTGTTTTCACAGCAAATGCAAACAGGACAATGATCAGTAAGTGGAGCATCCAAAACAAAAGTAGTCGAGCTTTTATTACTTCGAAGGATTACATAATCGAGGCAGTTCTCGTTCCTAGTAGGGAAAGAGTGGGTTGGGTTCAGACCATGTATTGCACAAAGGTTTAAATACTCTTCCGCTTGTAAATCATACGTCGAACTACTAATATTAATACTGATGTCACCTATAACAACCAAAGTTTTGAATCCGGTTAACGAGGTCAAAACGTTGTCCAAACTTTCCAAAAAAGTATCAATGCAATTGTACGAAGGAGAGCGATACAAGGCAATAATAACAAAGGTGGAAGAAAGCTTAATTTGAAGGGAATTTGCCTCTCTAAAATTTGGTTCGGAAACATCACAGTGCAATGCTTCTCTAAGATATACAACAACACCGTCAATTTGATTTATATAACTTGTCTTAAACGAATTGAAACCTGGCAGTGACGGTAATACAAAAACCTTGCTCAGCCAACACTCAGAAAGAACCAGAATGTCAGCTTGGAAACTTATTCTTTTTAGTAGTATTAAGAATGACTCAAAGTTACAATTTATGCTACGAATGTTAACATGAAGAATTTTTATTCCACTTGTAAATTTTAATGACTGGCTGCACTCCTCGTGGGAACAAAGCTGGGAGTCAGATGTTAATAATTCTTCTATATCTTCAGTTATATTTCTGTCCACCATGTTTTAATTCTGAATTAAACCCCAAGTGCATGCAACCGATCGAGTCAATACTTATGACACATATTTTCAGATTAATAGGTAGGTAGTAGTAGGTAACGAAACATTTAACTTTGGCCTTTCGACTAAAATCCACTAAAAATTTAGTACAAATTAAACCAGTTAAGACCCTGTAATAAATTTTGAGACTATAAATTGTAAACGAAATGTGTGTACGGTGTGTAAGTATATTGTTATATTTATGTATGTTGTTATTGAATATTATAAGGGATTTACATAAAAATTTTTTTTTATAACAGACATATATAAAATCTAAGCGCTTAAATTTATACAAATTAACATTTAAAATATTTATAAAATAAAATATACACAAATTCAAACTTTCTAGTCATTTTTTTGTTTCAATATCTGACAAATCAGTTTCATATCTAACGATTATAGATCTCTCTCCTTCTTTTTTTTTTAATAATATCTTGCCATTAGAGATCCAGCAATGGGAGTAATTATTTAATTTAGGGAAGTCTCGTGTAAGAAAGAATAGCCTTTTCATCTTTGGTGTCAGACTTTACGATATGAAAACTGGCTTGGAAAGTCCTGGTAGCTTCAATTTATCAGTTCTTAATCTATTGTTTTCCCGGTTACTCTTTCCATACATTTTAATTACCCTTTCTTTCAGCATCACTGCCATAAAATCAACAAGTACAGTGCGATTGGTTGCGTCACGGGAATTAACACGAAAAACGTCCTTGATTTCGTGTGAATTAATAGGAACATTCAAGCTGCTGCCCACCGAGACGACCATGTTTAATAATTTATCTTTACTTTCAGAAGGGATTGTTGGAATATTTTTTATTTCAATACAAGTAGACCTTGACAATCGTTCGTAGTTTTCCATTCTTGTCTCCAACAATTTTATTTGAAGAAGATTTTGCTGTTTTTCTTTTTCTAGTTTATCAATCTGTTTGATGATGGAGTCGTAATTTTGCGATAGAAATTCAACCAATGTTTGTATTTCACAATTTTGCTTTTTGATATCATCGACAGCTGCGGATAAAGTTTCAAACTTGTGATTTTGTTCCCTCTTAAGGAATGATTTTGTATGTTATAAATTCGAAAGTAACTCTATCTGTCTATCTGCAACGAAATCACGACGAAAACGTTGGTCCGATTGTGATAAACTTTCATATAAAGATACTCGAAGGTCTTGGGATGAACATAGGCTACTTTTTTCATATTTGTTTTTTATATCTTACTACTTGAAATACAATTTATTTTTTAACATGTTAATTACAATCGTCACTACGCAACCCGAAAAGAAAATATATGNATATATATATTTATTTTGGTATTCATCATCATTATAATAAATACTTTTCAATACTTTACATCAGAATTAAGCAACTATATTAAATTCATTTTTATCTCACTGTACGTATCATTATAATAAATATTTATATCACTGATTCAAAATTATCTAGTCTACGAGCCGCACGGTGTTTGAGGGTGCGGGCACTTGGTTACGGAATGACCGACCCGAACGGACGGACGGATGTCGTGGACAGTTTTGTAAATTTTCATATATTTTCGATCTACTGTTAATTTTTATATGGTTATTTTCTATTTACTATTAATTCATATTTTTCCTTGATAGTATATTCAAGTAGGTACGTTAGTATGACTTTTTTAAATTCTTGGTTTGGATATTGTTATTATTTTTAATATTAAGAATTTACTTGAATTCCTTTTACCCACTTTATTTGTTCAATTCAATTACTCAAGTATTTTTCTGATACTATTTAAGAATTTTATTTCCCTTACATATGTCTACATATTATTCTTTTTCGGCTTATTATGATTATTTAGGCTTATATTTTCTTACTAATCGTATTGAAAACTATTAACTATTGAAAAATAATTTCTTAAATATATTTAATAAATATTCGTATAATTTAAGCGGGCGAAGCCGTGCGGGTCCGCTAGTAACATATATTTTTTATGACCATCCTATATAATGGTACAGCGTTTGACTTTTCGATACCCTCTCGGGGAATCAAATCACAGAAGCTATTTTTTATAATTATTATAAATATAAGAGTGCGGAGGCCTGACACTAGGTAATCTTTGTCTAATCTTCGATACATCCCTGCATAAATACAAAGCGTGATACTGTTTTGTTTTAAAAATAGCAGCTTCACTTTTTTCCGCATAGCACAGACAAGGCAAAGGAAATTTCATAATATTGCCTACCAGAATCTATAGAAAAATATTTAAATATTATCATTCTGTTGTGTCGCCCTCAACCCCTCTACCCCCTACTTAATTGAACAAATCCCAAGTGTGTAACACCGACAATACTAAACAAAAATACAAATTACACGTAATTACAAATAAATTACACGGTGAGTAAATGACATTGTTTCGAACAATACTCATTAAGAAAGGATCGTATCTTATACGTATAGTGAGATAAAAACGAATTTAATAAAGTTGCTTAATTCTGCTACTCCAGAGTCAAAAAGAGACGATGAGAAGACAATATAGACTTTGGGAAGTAAAGATACAGATTGGCGTTTATTGATGTAAAACAATTTAGTTTTAAGCTATTTAAGTATATATTATAAGTAAGTACTAAGTAAAATATCAGCAGGTAATAGGTAGTTATTCCACATAACTGAGCTACTATATATAATAGGAATTTTTAAAACAATGTTATATTACCTTAGTTCTAAAATCTCATTTCATATAACGTGAGCAACGGCGGTTAACAATGGATTAAATATTAAAAGAGCCGCGAGAGAAACTCATTTCTACAGCTTTTTAAAAAAGGTTAAATTGTCTCGAATATGAATACGGTGTATTGTTTTTAGCAATGAAAAGAATAGTCTCGTTACGTTTGTTAAGTATATAATAGCTTGCAGACGTAAATCTGATGCAAAATATATAGAGAAAATAATAATAACATAAACAACAAGTAGTAAAATTACAAAAATTTAAAAAACCCCGACCCTGAGACATTGTTGAGTAGTCTGTTGTCTTTTCTACTAGGTAAGATCTGATCAAAAAGTTAGAGAAATCCTCTCTTAGTGCTGCCCTAAACGCCGTTTTCATCTTTCTAAGTACAGACTGACATGACTAAGCATTGCCTGTCGGTTACTCAGTATCGATTTTTTTTTGGATCTGAACATTCGCCGTTACACTTCTAATTTCTAACTTGGTGTAGCCTGCGCGCGTTGCTACGCCATCCACTAAAAAACTATTGGAATGAGAGTGGCGCCATCTGTTGAAAATTGGTCGTACCCGCTCAGAAACCTTTGTGGGCTTATTAAGCCCTCTTAAGCTTATATTATATATATTTGAGGCCGGTCGTGGCGCAGCGGCACGAGGTGTGACTGCAAAATCGACCGGTTGTGGGTTCGATCCCCACTCGAGGAGATGAAATATTTACTTAAATGTATATTTCAATTTCTTCGCTCTGGTGTCGAGGTTAAGCGCGGCGTTGAGTTCTGCCCCTCAACACGCAATGCCTCCAAAATTCGGCGGNTGATTTTTATAAAACAACTGTAAATGTTTTGCTGCGTTAAAACAAAGCAATTCCAAAATTTTTTTGCTTATTATTACTGTTTTTAAATGTCCATCTATCCATTTTAGTCAAAAATACTAAATATACAGACAAAAATATTTTTACTGTTTTATTATATGTATAGATAAGAGCAATTTCTATATGTCACAGATATCTTTAATATTGATAATTAGTCCCTATTACACGATATCTTTGGGCGATAATATTCGATATGATGTATGTATTTTTTATACAAAGACAAAAAAAACTAAATATATGAAAATAAATAATCATTTCTTCATTTTGTCAATTCCATGCTGTATCTCGCATAGATCAAGTCTGTAAAAAACCTAGTATTAAAACACTGTTCTCCATCTTCTACCCAAATTCGAGACTTCGCGTGTAAGTCGTCATACTTAAAGCCACAATAGGGCGGAAAACAGAAAATATTTCCCCGGAGTTGGCATCAAACGGCCACGACTGGTCTTGTATTTAAAATATAGGTTATTGCAGTCTAGTTAGACAAAATATGAAAATATATAAGGATTGATATTTGTCTTACTTTCACGCATAAAGTACTGAACAGATTTAGATGAAACTTTACAATAATATACATAATTTATACATCAGAAATAAAAAAATAAAAACTTAGCTATAATATAGCAATAACTTTAAACGGACGAAGCCGCGTGTGGATCCTTAAGTAGTAGAACAATAAAGAAAATATCTCCTTATCTACGATTAATAAGTATAGGTATAAAAGAAATAAAAACTGTTCTGTGTAACAATATATGTATACATATATAATACGTAGTTATATCTCACGTCAAAGAAGTAATTGTGCGCCTCGATCTGTTCTAAGCTCCAAACGAGCTAAAGGTCACGCTTGTTAGTTGAATCGGGTTAATGTTTGAAGTTTGCCTTCAATATTTGGGCGGGCGAGATTTTTTATTTATATAAAAAAACGATTCTTTTTACAGCTTTTCTATGTTGATTATATTTCAGTTGAAACTATGTGAACGCTCTTTACGTAACTAGATAAGACAATTAAATGTATTTTTAATAAAAAAAAATGTCATATACCTACAAAATATTATTGTATTCAAATATATTTAAAATTAAATCAAAATCAGCTGTATCCCGCGCACAGTAGGTTCACAGGGCAGCAGGCAGAGGAGACCTAGTGTTAAGACACTCCGTTCCCCACTTTTCAAAAAGTTCAGTCATTTATAGGGTTCCGTACTTTTTAAGGAACCCTTATAAAAGTTGTCCGAGCATGCGAGTGTGTGAGCGAGCCCGACTCGCGGTTTTTTTTTCAAAATACTAGTACTGACAACAATTGTGTTTGCACGTTATAGTCACTTCTCTACTGTGCCGTATGTATACGTGGCCAACGTGTAAGTAGTTTTTTTCTCTTTTAAATGTTCTTAAGCTTTGAATAATTTTCTGTATTTCTAGTTTCTACCGTAAATATACATATTTTTATTTTTTAGATTTTAGGAAGAATATAGGGAGCATCGCTACATTATATGCTGGGTTTCTTAAAGTCCGCTTTTTATAAATAGTTTACATGCAGAAACGTAAATATATAAATATTGCGAATAAATAATCAACTATCAAAGCCTACAAATATTATTTTTTTATGAAATAATATACGAAAAGTATGTATAAATATATATTTTTTTGATATCACATGTATGGTAAGTGAAACAGTTCTCTTAAAAAACGAAAGTACCAAAAAACCTTTTATAGTATAGTTAAAAGTATTAATTTAAAGAAATTATTAAATACAATCTTTCTAATTTATTTCTGTATTTAATAAATCAAGCCATTTCACTTGATATCCATATATTAGGTTGTGCAAAAATTTGTAATCTGCTATTTTGTTACGGCGGATATTTTGGATTAACAACAATAATTTCCATCTTCATTGACATCAGAACTAACGTCGTAATTTAAATTTCAGCTCAATTGGATACTGAGAAGTTGTTCAATTGAGCTCGCAAAATTTTACTTAGATACATACTAACACGTCAAATAAAAGCTTGTAAAATTGTTTTCTATAGTGAGGCACTGATATGTGTACGATAATAACATTGACTTTGTTATTAAATATACGAAAAGACCCTGTACATTATACACACAAATGACATACCAAATAAAAACGAATATATAAATAAGAAAATAGTAATGAAGTATGGCATAGTAGGAACAACGTTTGACAATAATGGCGATGATTTAATATACAATGACCCAAATTCATGCGGAAAGTGGAGAAGGGAGTATCTTCACGCTATGTCTTACATCTGTTAATCTTTACAAATAAAAATAAAAATATCAAAGATACTCAAAGTACATATAACTTTAAAAAAAATCAAATCTACCAAATATAAGTTACTTATGAAGCTTATAAATTATTATCCACATCAAATCTTAATAACATTTAAATACAACATTCTGTTCCAGGATCCAAGAAGAACAAGACAAGTAGAATAGTATCAATACTCGGTCTTTTCGAATTATCCATGGGTGACCATCCACGAGCAGATGGGCTATCAGAACTAGCTGCAGCCAAGTTGGCGGTGCATCATGTCAATCAAAAGACTTTATTACCAGGATATAAATTACATCTTATTACAAATGATACCAAGGTCTGTCCGAAAATTTAATTATATTCTATTTTTTACACCTTAAGACATATACGTGAAATATAGGTAGAAAAAGAAGGTAGAAAAAGAAGAAGTGGGCTTAATTCCCACTTGGGGGAACGAATTTTCATTTCCGTGAAAGGTGAGGGATAAAGTATCTTAATACTAGCATTTTAAACGGTACAGCCACGCCTTATGCTTGATATAACAATGCCTCAATTTGCCCGAATAGCATTTGAAAACAAAACCAAGTTTTAACAGGAGTGGTAATTCTAATACATTATACCTTTGTAACTTTTGCATACAGTGTGATCCAGGAGTGGGTGTAGACAGGTTCTTCCACGCTCTGTACACAGAAAGAGAGTCTCGCCTAGTGATGCTCCTCGGCACCGCGTGTTCTGAAGTCACTGAGAGTATCGCCAAGATTGTACCTTATTGGAATATTGTACAAGTATGTATACAAGGAATTTGGGTAGGTATACAACGGATTTGACTTTGAATTTGAAATTCTTACTTTCAGACACTAAATTCAGTCTTTCAACTTTAATAAATTATAATAAAATAATTTTTTAACACGTCAAATCATTTTTTTATAATAGTATTACATTTTTATCAAATATCAAATTTTTAATATATTTTTTTTTTTCGTTTTCATAATAACATCACGATACTTATTTAGAAAACTTATAAAAATTTTGACGTATCTGGATTTGAACCAGCGCCTCTTGGAAACCGTCGAAGCGCTTTGACTGCTAAGCCATACGGTCTCATCAAGCTACGTAGAAATTCTTATACGCTACACCCATTACCCCATTAGGAATTTTCGGCAAGTTAAGAATCCTAAAAATGTTTATCATTTTTATGAGTATATCTCCGCTACAAAAATACATTTTTATGAAATGGCTCGGTTCACATCTCGCTATAACGGTTAGAGGTCACTAAAATTTCACGCTATACAAAAGAAAGCTGAGTACCTGCAGTCTTAAGCGGTTTCGCATTTAAACCGCATTTCTAAACACTTCTCTTCTAAGGAACTGACCTGGTTATACGCATTTAGAGCTGAAATTAGAAATGGTTTTTACAAACTATGAACTTAATAATACTACAGATTTTTAAGAAGGATCATGCTTTTCAAGGTATCAGCATAACAAGGTAGAAACAGCAAACATGGAACTTAGTTTTAGGACACTCCGTTCCTGACTCTCCACCAGACGCTGTCTCTTTGGAACAAGGCGGCTTTTTAGGTCAAAATGAAATTGAATTATTAAATTAAGGTTCCTATTAAACAAAAAAATTAATTAAAAATTATTAATAAAAATTATTGAAACCGTAAAATAGCAAATATTAAATTTATATATACTCGTACGGCGGAACTTAACGCTGTTACTACTTAGGTCTGGTTCCTACTTATATAGGCACAGCGTGGAGTTTCGCCACTCAACACGCAATATCTTGAAATCTAACGGAAAGCGGCCAATTAAATCTGTTGACATTAGGTTCTCTCTGCCTACCCGTATAGTGTACCTGGGAAAAAAATCGTGAAGCTATTAGTCAATACAGAGATGAAAACTATATCAACCACTGCGCTCACTTGCGTAACTTTCAACACTTTATATTATTATATCTATTGAATTCTTATCTTGAAGTCTAGACTAATCTCATTAAAAGTAAAGTTTTAGTTAATCAAGAAACTTGTATAACGATGAAATTTAGATAACTTTGAAAATTTATAATTTATTAACAAACTTAGTACATTCAGCATGGAGAGCAACTAAAAGGATATTTTTAAGTATTTTTTTTATTTTGCAAAACATAACACAACGAAAAAAATTATGTATGCATGTATGTAGATAGCAAACTATAGGCTTAGGTATAAAGATATATATGATATATGTACATCACTAACGAGATAAAAGGGAATAAAAAAAGGTAACAAAAGGGACTAGATAGTGAAGACTAGTTAAATATTTAATTATAATACCAATTGCTAACTTAATACCAGATAAAAAAAACAAAAACTATATTAAATACTATGATTGCTTTCAATTTAATGACAAGATATAGAAGAATATTTAGATAACCGCTTTTTAAAAATGTTGAGCGAGTTAATATTTCTGATGTCTGAAGGCGTCTTGTTATAAGGAGAGTTATAATATTTAGGAAAAAGGAGAATAGAAAATATATAAAATTAATAATGAAATCCAACAACAGTACGGTACAAACAAAACAGTAGTAACAAAAGTTTGTATTAAATCAAATAGAAGCGCTTTATAGGCATATCTGTTAGAAATTCTTTTATTTCACTTCAAAGGGAATCTAACATTTCATTCTTTTGTCATAAAAGTTTTTCTTTGACATTCGTTAAAAGTTACAGATAGTTACGATGTTTAGTGATTTGCAAGAAGTAAAGTTTTATTAATCGCTTCGAAGTATTTTCAGTAAGTGGATGTAACGGGATTAAGGGATCTTATTTTGGTGGGCTATCTTTTATCCTGTCCTTATATGAGTAAGTAAATGACAAGTACATACACTCAGTATATTTGTGGGAAAAATATTCCAAACTTTAGATACAAATAACTTATATGGCGTACAAACAATGCTTGATCTCCGTATCGAAAAATTTAAAAGGCCATATAATATTTTAGTACACCATGACATAACCCTTACCAAAATAGACAACTATTCATCTCATCTTGTCACCTTATTTACCTAAAGAAATACACGATTTCAAAGGCTTACTGTACCTTTAGAATAAGATGCCCTATTTATCCTCAAATTACTTGTGTATGAGGGCTTACAAGGGACTCTATTATTGAAGATCTTAAGTTCATTCGCCCGTAAAGAAGACGTCGTCTTATAGGGCAGAATGAATAAACGTTTGTAAATCGGGGACAGTATGTATTATTAAGAATTCGATCGCGTTGGAAAGTGTACGTACCCTACCCTACCCTACGATTATGTGTTGTGAGTCTAAATTAATTTTTTGGCTGAAATAGATACTTCATTGTCTATAATAAGGGTATTTGTTTTATAAAATTAATTTGGCTCTTGTTTAGTGTATTTAAAAGTACTACTAGTAATGCTATTTGTGCTTTGGTGGCACTATCTCCAAAAATAAATAATTTTGATCAGTAATTAGGTATATAAGTATCAATAATTTCTCATCCCGTACAGGTAGATAATGTATGGCGCAAAGCACCGCCATTTAATACGCTGTGTCTCGAATTTATTTTTTTTTCTCAAACTTTAAACTAGGTTGTCACTTATCCTGCTATTTGTGAGAAAATGTGAAAATAATAGTAGATACAGGAATATATATATGTATAACCCTACTTTTATTTTAAATCTAGTTTACTCTAAATAGTATTTTATAAATTTCTCTTTTATCTTTGTTAGAAAACAAGTGTGTCGAGTTAACTCGTGACCACGACAGGTGCGATGTGTCGAAGCGTCAAATGCAACAAAAGGTAGAATTTGCGAAAATTCCGCTTATTTTAGCATAGGTTTACACGTTTACGTTGAAAAGTTATATAAGCCAACCATTTTATAAATATTTCTTTATAGTATGTTAAAATAGATCAAGTTTTAAATTATATTTCTAAAACGTAAATTATTTACACAATGTGACGTACCTGAATCGTATTCAAACAATTTCAATTAATTATATCAGTATTAATTTCAAAATTTTGCTTGTAATTCGATTTTCACTTCAAAGAATATATCTCTAATAGAGGCCGCTATGGCGCAGGGTCACAAGCGTGCGAGCTGTAAACGCGACAGGCGAGATCAAATCCCACTTGAGGAGATTAATTATATAATATTTTTATTTCCTCTCTCTGGTAACGAGGCTAAACGCGGCGTTGAGTCCCGCCACTCAACACACAATTCTTCCAGAATTCATCAGAGTGTAGGGAACGGAAGTAGTCTTAATGGAAGTGCCTTAGCATTAACTTCCCTCTGCCTACCCTACTATGTGTGGGATACAGCGTGAAGCTGAAAAAAGAAGTATGTTTATTAACTGAACTTGCTAAAATAAGACCATAATCTGTGGATCCCCACTCGAGAGAATGAATTTATTTATGTTTTTATTTTGTTCTGGTACAAAGAAAAACACCTTTAATCGCTACCGTCTCTATAGCCTATTATTGAGACACTAGGCTACATACCACTTTGCTATGTAGAAAAACGTGAAATTACAAGTACCTTTAATTAAGGTTCCGTACCTCGAAAAAGACCTTCGATTATAACTCTACGGGTTCCGTTTAATGACTTTGTTGTCCGTCCGCCTGTCGTGATTTCAAGCTGGAATTAATAAGTAATATTTAGGTTTATGATTTCTTGAAACACAGAAAAAAAATCAAGCTTCTAAGTCAACACAATCAAAAGATACGAGCATTTATGCACCGATTTTGCACTGCATTTTGTATGAAATACGCTGCGGAGTTAAACCTAAAGAGTACTTCCCATGGATCTACAGTTATGAAATTTGGCACTAAGTCTCACTTAGACTCACTTGCTACACAAATAAAGAATAATTCCGAAAAGTGAAAGTTTATATGTATTACATAGAAAAAAGTAATCAAAACTTATATTTTTATTTCATTTCATATAAAATAAATACATATGCCTAATATATTTTTTTCACACTGTCTTCACACTATCCCGCACATCATAAGGTGTGCAGAGAAAAACTGGGAACCTAGTTTTAAGACACTCAGTTCCCATGATGACACATTTATATATGTGTTTTATTAAATAAACTTCGGGTTTTTGAATAAATATTTGATATCTTTATAATTTTTTTTTTTCAAAATTTAATTCAATCAAATTTAAATAAGACTATAATGCACATTATATGTATTCAACCAAAAGCAAATATAGCTTATTAAATATTTATTCATATATGTACTTAATGCATTCCTCACCATGTAACTAATTCTACCATGGGTACAAGGTCCTTTATTCTCTTTTTATAATAAGGCTACCTATTATGCTATCTTGTAACTCTTAATAAGCAATGCCTCAAGAATTCGGTGGAAAGTGGGGATCGGGGTGTTAATGAGAAACGGAGTGTCTTAACACTAAGTTCCCAGATTCCTCTGCCTGCTATGTGCGGGTTGCAGCTTAAAGCTTAAAATAAGAATATTTCACTTTACTTTTACATTATTTATAAAAGTTCTTTCATCTTCAAGATTTTCATTTTAAACACATCACGTACACGAACGGTGATAAAACATCGTAACGAGTAACGAGATACGTCAAACGCACCCGCGCTAATAGTCACTTTCAAAGACGATCTTGAAATTTATTTTTTAATAGCTTTCAAGACAACTGAAATACATTAAACAGAGTGTTTTTGTCTTCACCATTTTAAATGAAAGCACAGTTTTAATTACTCTATAAAAGCCTAATACAATTAAAACAAAAGAGATTTTACCAAAAATGAAAAAGTGATTTTTTTAAACAAAATAAATAATAAAATTATCATTGTATTGTGTGTTCGCAACTATTTTGTAACTATCCTATGAACCTTTCAAATGTCGTCCCTTTTATTTTCATAACTCTCTACTTTTTTATCCGACATCAAAAAAGAAGGTTATCAGTTCGATATATAACAATAACAATGTGTGATATTGTTGGGATGCGATATTTTATGAGTATGATTATAATGTATTTAGATTTCCAAGGACGTGTGCTAAATTACATATATACTTATGGATATATATGTTTGTATTTTTATATGATTTGTCAACAAACTTCTTGTAGACTAAAAGTTACATTGAGATGATTTTTTATATGCAAGTGATATGAGATCTATTACAACTGAGGAAAAAGTTCAAGTTTCATCAAATTCGGTTCAGTAATTATGAGATATGGGTATCCCTATCCACGTACTTCTAGAGGGGACATGTACTTACATAGTTAATTGACAGTTACATATTTAAAGTCGGTCTAACTTTTAAAAATGACTTTTTTTGCAAGGTTTCCTTTGGATCAACATCACCGGCACTCAGCGACAGATCAGAATTTCCACTTTTCTGCAGAACCGTTGCCCCTGACTCTTCACATAACCCAGCTCGTATAGCGTTCATCAGGTATTTGATTAACTGTAATATTAAATTTACTTTAAGATACAAATATATAAGTTTTCATATCTAGAATGATTATAAGTTCGAATCGTGAGTTAGAGCCTGTTACTGAAATATATCTTGAACTTTGCGTTTTTGCTCCCTTAAATTTTGTAAAATTTAGAACATTTACAAAACCCTAATAGAACCTGTAAAACAAATACTGTAACAACTGTGAGTCTGTAAAATCATTTTCAAATATTGATAGCAAAGTTTGAATTTGAATTAAATATTGATAGCAAAGTTTGAAAATAAATGTGTTGTAAACAATCATTCAAGAGGAATGTATTCAAACCGAAAATTTCAGACAGCAGCTTTCACACGAAGCCGTCTATGCGCAATGGGACAAGGATGTGACTGTAACGCGACTGTTGTGGGTTCGATCCCCATTCGAGGGAATGAATTATTTATCTATACTTATAATAAATCTGTAGAAAAATCGTTTCTGTACATTGAAAATATTTAAAAAAAAATTAGCCAGGGTGTTAAAGGATAATTAACAGAATCCATTTCCAACTTTTTTGGAATTTTTGTCTGTTTGTCTGTTTGTCTGTTTGTCTGTTTGTCTGTTTGTCTGTTTGTCTGTTTGTCTGTTTGTCTGTTTGTCTGTTTGTCTGTTTGTCTGTTTGTCTGTTTGTCTGTTTGTCTGTTTGTCTGTTTGTCTGTTTGTCTGTTTGTCTGTTTGTCTGTTTGTCTGTTTGTCTGTTTGTCTGTTTGTCTGTTTGTCTGTTTGTCTGTTTGTCTGTTTGTCTGTTTGTCTGTTTGTCTGTTTGTCTGTTTGTCTGTTTGTCTGTTTGTCTGTTTGTCTGTTTGTCTGTTTGTCTGTTTGTCTGTTTGTCTGTTTGTCTGTTTGTCTGTTTGTCTGTTTGTCTGTTTGTCTGTTTGTCTGTTTGTCTGTTTGTCTGTTTGTCTGTTTGTCTGTTTGTCTGTTTGTCTGTTTGTCTGTTTGTCTGTTTGTCTGTTTGTCTGTTTGTCTGTTTGTCTGTTTGTCTGTTTGTCTGTTTGTCTGTTTGTCTGTTTGTCTGTTTGTCTGTTTGTCTGTTTGTCTGTTTGTCTGTTTGTCTGTTTGTCTGTTTGTCTGTTTGTCTGTTTGTCTGTTTGTCTGTTTGTCTGTTTGTCTGTTTGTCTGTTTGTCTGTTTGTCTGTTTGTCTGTTTGTCTGTTTGTCTGTTTGTCTGTTTGTCTGTTTGTCTGTTTGTCTGTTTGTCTGTTTGTCTGTTTGTCTGTTTGTCTGTTTGTCTGTTTGTCTGTTTGTCTGTTTGTCTGTTTGTCTGTTTGTCTGTTTGTCTGTTTGTCTGTTTGTCTGTTTGTCTGTTTGTCTGTTTGTCTGTTTGTCTGTTTGTCTGTTTGTCTGTTTGTCTGTTTGTCTGTTTGTCTGTTTGTCTGTTTGTCTGTTTGTCTGTTTGTCTGTTTGTCTGTTTGTCTGTTTGTCTGTTTGTCTGTTTGTCTGTTTGTCTGTTTGTCTGTTTGTCTGTTTGTCTGTTTGTCTGTTTGTCTGTTTGTCTGTTTGTCTGTTTGTCTGTTTGTCTGTTTGTCTGTTTGTCTGTTTGTCTGTTTGTCTGTTTGTCTGTTTGTCTGTTTGTCTGTTTGTCTGTTTGTCTGTTTGTCTGTTTGTCTGTTTGTCTGTTTGTCTGTTTGTCTGTTTGTCTGTTTGTCTGTTTGTCTGTTTGTCTGTTTGTCTGTTTGTCTGTTTGTCTGTTTGTCTGTTTGTCTGTTTGTCTGTTTGTCTGTTTGTCTGTTTGTCTGTTTGTCTGTTTGTCTGTTTGTCTGTTTGTCTGTTTGTCTGTTTGTCTGTTTGTCTGTTTGTCTGTTTGTCTGTTTGTCTGTTTGTCTGTTTGTCTGTTTGTCTGTTTGTCTGTTTGTCTGTTTGTCTGTTTGTCTGTTTGTCTGTTTGTCTGTTTGTCTGTTTGTCTGTTTGTCTGTTTGTCTGTTTGTCTGTTTGTCTGTTTGTCTGTTTGTCTGTTTGTCTGTTTGTCTGTTTGTCTGTTTGTCTGTTTGTCTGTTTGTCTGTTTGTCTGTTTGTCTGTTTGTCTGTTTGTCTGTTTGTCTGTTTGTCTGTTTGTCTGTTTGTCTGTTTGTCTGTTTGTCTGTTTGTCTGTTTGTCTGTTTGTCTGTTTGTCTGTTTGTCTGTTTGTCTGTTTGTCTGTTTGTCTGTTTGTCTGTTTGTCTGTTTGTCTGTTTGTCTGTTTGTCTGTTTGTCTGTTTGTCTGTTTGTCTGTTTGTCTGTTTGTCTGTTTGTCTGTTTGTCTGTTTGTCTGTTTGTCTGTTTGTCTGTTTGTCTGTTTGTCTGTTTGTCTGTTTGTCTGTTTGTCTGTTTGTCTGTTTGTCTGTTTGTCTGTTTGTCTGTTTGTCTGTTTGTCTGTTTGTCTGTTTGTCTGTTTGTCTGTTTGTCTGTTTGTCTGTTTGTCTGTTTGTCTGTTTGTCTGTTTGTCTGTTTGTCTGTTTGTCTGTTTGTCTGTTTGTCTGTTTGTCTGTTTGTCTGTTTGTCTGTTTGTCTGTTTGTCTGTTTGTCTGTTTGTCTGTTTGTCTGTTTGTCTGTTTGTCTGTTTGTCTGTTTGTCTGTTTGTCTGTTTGTCTGTTTGTCTGTTTGTCTGTTTGTCTGTTTGTCTGTTTGTCTGTTTGTCTGTTTGTCTGTTTGTCTGTTTGTCTGTTTGTCTGTTTGTCTGTTTGTCTGTTTGTCTGTTTGTCTGTTTGTCTGTTTGTCTGTTTGTCTGTTTGTCTGTTTGTCTGTTTGTCTGTTTGTCTGTTTGTCTGTTTGTCTGTTTGTCTGTTTGTCTGTTTGTCTGTTTGTCTGTTTGTCTGTTTGTCTGTTTGTCTGTTTGTCTGTTTGTCTGTTTGTCTGTTTGTCTGTTTGTCTGTTTGTCTGTTTGTCTGTTTGTCTGTTTGTCTGTTTGTCTGTTTGTCTGTTTGTCTGTTTGTCTGTTTGTCTGTTTGTCTGTTTGTCTGTTTGTCTGTTTGTCTGTTTGTCTGTTTGTCTGTTTGTCTGTTTGTCTGTTTGTCTGTTTGTCTGTTTGTCTGTTTGTCTGTTTGTCTGTTTGTCTGTTTGTCTGTTTGTCTGTTTGTCTGTTTGTCTGTTTGTCTGTTTGTCTGTTTGTCTGTTTGTCTGTTTGTCTGTTTGTCTGTTTGTCTGTTTGTCTGTTTGTCTGTTTGTCTGTTTGTCTGTTTGTCTGTTTGTCTGTTTGTCTGTTTGTCTGTTTGTCTGTTTGTCTGTTTGTCTGTTTGTCTGTTTGTCTGTTTGTCTGTTTGTCTGTTTGTCTGTTTGTCTGTTTGTCTGTTTGTCTGTTTGTCTGTTTGTCTGNAGCGGCACGAGGTGTGACTGCAAAACCGACTGGTTGTGGGTTCGATCCCCACTCGAGGAGATGAAATATTTACTTAAATTTTTATTTCCATTTCCTTGCTCTGGTCTGTCGAGGTTAAGCGCGACGTTGAGTTCTGCCACTCAACACCCAATGCCTCCAGAATTCGGCAGAAAGTGGGGAACGGAGTGTCTTAACACTAGGTTCCCTCTGCCTATCCTGCTGTGTGCGGGATGCAGCGTGAAGCTGATAAAAAAAATAATAATAATCATATCTATTTTTATTATGAATTATGGTTCCACGAAGCTATGAAGCTCTTCATATACTGACCATTTTATGAAATATAAATAATATAATCTTTAACAAAAAGAACTGACTTCAACCTGATCAAATGAGCAGTAAGCTATATCAAAAACCTAAACAAACTCTTATCAAAGTACTCTTGAAGTGTATCCTTTCCAATAAAAAAAGAATTATCGAAAACGGTTGGCGTAATATTGCGTTATTCGTACATTTGTTGCCGCATACTTAATGAAAATTTAAGACTTATGTGATTTTGTCATGGATAACTGTCATTTTTTGTCAACTTGTCATTTTTTGTAGCAAATCAGAATATTGTAAATAAATTGAGGAGTATAGGGGAGCACTATAGGAGCATCTTCATGCTTTTTTCCGCATGAAAAGGTTGGCAGAGAGTACGTAGTGACAAGATGCTTCCGTCCCTCACAATCCGCCCAATTTTTCAAATATTGCGTGCGGAGTGTTGGAAGTGAAAGTCGCGTCTCACACAAACTCAGTAAAAAATAATTCCTAAAATTCCTGAAACTAGAAAAGTGGAATTTTTGCAGACTGTAAAATGATGTCCACAAAAACGATGTTGCAAGTTACAACTCAGTATAAGTATGAGAATATAATAAATTTTAATTTAACAGGCAATTCGGATGGGACACAGTGACAGCATTTTCTCAAAATGAAGAAGTGTACTCATTAGCTGTCAACGAATTGGTAACGCAGCTGGAAGGTGCCAACATAACATGTGCGGCTTCCATCACATTCGCCGAATCAGACTTCAAAGAACAATTGCAGCTACTCAAGGTATTAAAATCTCTTGTATTTTTTTGCAACTTCACGCTTTTCCAGCATAGAAAGATAGACAGAGGAAAGATAGTGTTAAAACCCTCCGTTCCCCACGCACCGCGCCGTGGAAGCTTCTTGTAAGATTAACGCTACTGACATTTTTATGTACGAGTACTTGACGACTCAAAAGCGCTTGTAATGGCCTAATGTAATAAATAATGTTTTGTATACAATTTCATGTGAGTGTCAAATAGGCAGCCAAAAATAATCAGATAAGATAGAAATAATCAATACTACATATACGTAGAATTTCCTTTCAAATCCGGACCACTAAAACAATCCTATAACACCAAGTTAAAACAAGTTATATTGATTGAATTTCCGACCAACCACTTTAAAAGTGATACTTGCAATCGCAAACTACGTTCTTCTCTCTCAATTTATCGCTTGAAATAGATTTATCTGTGTCATTCCTATTAGAATATTCTATTCGTTCATCTATAAATTGTACTCGTAAGTCAATTTGCGAGATCTGAAACACGAATTGTATAATATAATTATTTACACCATTATATTACAGCATCATTTTATTTAATATAATTAGTTACAGCTTCACGCTTTTCTTGCATAGCAGCGAAGGCTAAGGGTAACCTAGTGTTAAAACACGCTGTTCCCCACTTCCTGCTAAATTTTTAAACCACAGCTTGTTGAGTGGCCAAATTCATACGCCGAGCTTCGTCTACCATTGCGGCGAAATACATTTCAAAAATAAATTAATATAATAACACCCCTGACCATTCAGGGGAATGATTACAATTAAATGTAATCAATCCCCTGACCATTCAGGGTATTTAATATTCATTTAATTTATTTACTTAACGTGACGATTTTATTTAACGCGACCATTGTAAACCTCATTTCCATAAATTAAACTTATTTAATTAGACGATTGTAAGTCTAATTTCCATAAATTATACGAACGAACGAACGTATGGCCTAGTGGTCAGTACACTTGGACGGTTTCCAAGAGGTGCGAGTTCAAGTCCCGCTACATTAAGATTTTCATAGGTTTTCAAAATAAGTATTTTTCTTTTCTAAGTATGGAAGAACACTTTAATACATTAAAAATACTTACAATCGCCGCGTTTATAGTTATACCGTGTCCTACTGCGCCACGACGGCCTCAAGAAATTATTTAATTGTATTTTATACTTATTATAATAACTTGTAAGTATTGAAAAGTTTTCGATCTCCACGCTTTGCCCAAATTTTATAATTTAAGCATACAGAAAAAATATAATGACTAGTTCTAAGCGCGATAGTTGTGAATTCGACCAATGAAGAAATGACGATGTCACGTAACACTAGGTTGCTTTTACCTATACTGTTAATATCGTTTATGTAATAATATCCAGAGCGAGAATCTTAGGATTTTAGTTCGTACTTTTCTGAGATTTTTGTGATTATAACTCTTTCGTGAAATTACTTTAGTAAATTATTTATTTTTTGGACTGTACTTTAAGAATACAGACCATGAGGTCTAAGCTGAGCTTTGTATTTGTGTGAGTGTATATATAAAATAGAGTTAGTGTAACGTCACTTGCTTGTCCTAAGCCTGTTTATATTGGTTTATGATAACTTTATTATTGAAAGTTTTTTTATGGCTCTACTTTTACAATCACTCACAAATATGCAAAGTTCAGGTTAAGCCCCACGAACTGTACTTCACTGTAATCCCGTTACGGATTAAAATAAAGCCGCTAAAACGTTTTATCCGTACTTTTTGCTCCGGTTTTAGGTAGTATATAAAATATTATGAATTAATTTGCTTCGGATTATATTTATGTACCATTGAGGAAAATTAAAACTATGGCTTAGTTTTTAGGAAAAGAACTAAAAGACACTTTAGGAAAATATAATTATTTATTTAAATGAACTGTACTGATTTTGTAGTCTGTTTGTTGTAATATTCCTTGAATCCTTCACTATTCGCTCTTTTACTTAAGAAAAGAACAAAGGTTTGTAGCACTTTATTCGTTTTAATAAAAAAAAACAATAACTCTAAAACATTCAATTACCATTACCCTAACAAATAACGTACTTTGACCAGTGTCAAATGTACGTGTGAAGTGCTTAATACAACTCAATTTTACGTTTAAGCATACTTTTCTTCTTCAATTTCCGATATTCTGCCAATTGGGAAGAATTAAAGCTGAGCCGGGCTTTAGAGAATGATATCCGTTTATTTTTAAACTAGCAGCCCGCCCGCGGCTTCGCCCGCTTAAGCTACATGATTATTGATCTAATAAACAGAATTGACTGACAACTGTAATGACTTCTAATATAATTTTTACTACTTTAATCTGTAATATTCTAATATGATTTTTTTACTACTTTGGTTGTTTTGAATTAAAAAATACGATTAATGTTGATATTCGATATTTATAAAAATATACATAAAGCTAATTATTTCTTATACGTATTATATATATTTTTGTAACATTACTTCTTTTTACCTATGTAATGTACGTCTCATCATAATTTCAAAACTCGGTTAAATGTGCTGATGTCAGAGAATAATTTAATTTACTCTTTCAGAAACAGCCTTAAATGTTAAATTATTGATTTGAAGGATTCATTATATTTTTTGTAAAATAACTGTAATGATTGTATATTAACTCCTGTACAGTTTTTAAATTAGTTACATATATTATTGGCTAACGCCCAGCCTTAATAACCTATCTCCAACGTCAATCTTAGATTGTTTCATACATCTATCCAATCTCTAGATTGGATAGATATATGAAACAATCTAAGATTGACGTTGGAGATAGGTTATTAATATTGGGCGTAAATGTACAATTGGTAAATATGTAGTTATTACAGAGTACACGTAGAAAGGCTGTGTTTAGGCATTTTTATATAGATTTATTTCAAACGAACGAACGAACCGAAGATCGAAACGGTATTTATTTCTGTGTTGAATTAATTACGACTTAAACTTAACTGTTATGATTTATGAAGGTAAATATGTATTTATTACAGAGTGCACGTAGAAAGGCTGCTTCAGGCATTTTTATTTAGATTTATTTTCAACGAACGAACGAACCGAAGAATCTATGTATTTACTTAATTCAGTACTTTCAGAGAAAAATGTGACCATACAAATAGACAAACCGACAGACAGACAAGAAATTAAAAAAAATCTTTCTATTATTCTTTTTAAGTATCCCTATATCCATTTTAGTCAAAATTACTTAATGTACAGACAAAATATTTTTACTGTTTTATTATATATAGAGATAAACAGTAATATTGGAGTACATGTAGCATGTCCACGTAGTACACGTAGCATGCTCCATGCTCTCTGACTACCCCGCTGCACAGGGATACAGCGTGAAACTAGTATAGCATAGTATAATATTGCTTGAAATTTAATTCAAGCGATAATTACACTAAAACGTCGTGTTTTTACTATCTCATTGATTCGCTTTTTATTCACACGCAATTATTTTCATTTTTAGGATTACGCATCTCAAAATGTAAAAACAGAACCGACAAACGGACGACAAAGTAATCCTATATTACTTTGTCGTCCGTTTTTTCATCAATCAAGACCATTTAACTCGAGATCGCGTAAAGATATCAAGATCAAATTAATATCAAATATTTAACACTGGTTTGTTGAAGCACAGAAAAAATGTATCGATTTTGCTTTTGTAAGAAATTTGGCGCGTAATTAAAACCTGGACCTAAATAAAGTGGACTTAAATTTATGAAATGTGGCACGAAGTGAGTATACAATTAGAGGAAAAAATCCAAAAAAATAAAAAATTATTGGTATTTTATACATTTTATTTTAGAAAAAAATAATCATTAACTTATATTTATAGTTCATTTCATAAAAAAGGGGTGCATATATACAAACATAAGTTTGTCAACATTTATTAGTTGTACTGCCCGTTGACCTACAGTCTTGAAATTGGTGTTATTTAAATGGTTATATTTAAATTTTAAGATGTTTTCAATCATTAAAACCTCATTCTCAAATTAATGATACTATTATTATAAATATTACCAAATATAATATTGAGAAAACTATTAAAAAGGAAATATGTATTGAAAACCTATGGCAAGTAAACATATAATATATACACTCGAATTAAATAGCTGTCTAATTTTAGACTTTTTAATTTATTTAGTAACTAATTTATTTGAAGATCGAAGATTTTACGGTACCATAAAATGAGTAAAAAAAATACGCCTAATGTGTTTAGTAGGTATTCGTCCCTGTTTTGGGGAGCCGGGAATCAGATTCAGGGCGTTGGCCCTCTTGCTGTGATTTCTTGCAGCCCTCATGGCGACGAGTGCATCATTGGTGTGGGCTAATAACCCGGGGAAACAAGGAAAACTGATTAGGAATAATGGGAGCCAGGGAAAATTGATTAGGGGGGGGGGGGGGCGAGAGAGCGAGGATAAGGATGAGCGAGTGCCACGACTCGTGCCACTTGCGGTGTGATGGAATGTCAGAGTTAGAGTTAGAGTTGCAGAGTTAGTGTTTACCAAGATTATTATCTTAGTTATAAATATAAATATTGGTCCGGTATTATGTATAAATAAAAATATTGATAAATAATTAAACGCATTGAAAATAAATAATTTTTAATTTCTCAGCTCTAATAGACAAAGAGTCCCGAGAGAATTTAATCAGAAAGTAGAGAACGAAGTGTACTAAACACTTTTTAATAGGGGATATTTTTTTTAATTGCGTGTTGAGTGGCGGAAATGAAAATAATGTTAATATAATCTAAGTGATTATATCCTTGTGAAATTGAGTGCGAATCTAATCCACAATCACTTATAACTTTTGATACTTTGACTTTGAATGACTAAATGCGGCATTGAACACGCAGTGCCCAAATACGGGCAGAAAGCAGAAAAGCAAAAATTCTTATATCTTTTTATTCATTCAGTCAAGTAAAGATTATAGTTATTTTATTATATTATAACAATTATTTCTAACTAGGCACTTCAAAGATTCAGTCCTTTTCAATAAACGTGATATCTGCAAAGAAGAGGGAATTAATGTAGAATGTTATTAGGGGATGAGCGTTCCTAATCTGAATAAATTTTAATTACAGTTCGAGTCCCGCTACGTTCAGTTTTCTATTTAAATAAGTATTTTTCTTTCCTAAGTCTGGAATAACACTTTAAGCTTACTTACTTAAGCTCTGATCGCAGGACCAGTACATACCATCGAAATGATTAACGTATAACCTTCTTCCATAAATGGACAAGAAAAAAAAAACATTTGGACCTGAGATAATCTAAAGTGCTAACTTTAGACGTCATCTATTTCAAATATATCATTATCATTACTAAATAATTAAGAAACTATAAATTATTGAATTTGAACACAATCCCGATGAACTTCGGGCGCCGGTCCTTTATTGGTATTAACAACGTATTGCAGTAATACTAAGGTATTTTATTGTTTAAAAAATGGTTACTATATACATTGTAACTGATATCCCAAGCACCTTTATAAATATTATTTAATAAATAATGCCTTGGCTCGTGATGTGTCTAGTGGTTACAACCGTTTATAGTTGTGATCGTGGTGAACTCGTTAATGTAATATGTTTATTGTAAATGGCATTCTTTACACTATATTTCAATAAAAATTATTTGAATTTATATCAAAAGGGTTTTGATTTTATTTATTTCCAAAAGAGGGGAGATCTATTTGGCGCATCCTGTATATTACCACGCATGTTTTATTTTTTATTTTTTTTTATTTAATTTACAACTTATATCCAAGGCACATACTGTTACATACAGCAGTAAAGTTAGCAGAGATGATTTAGTGTAAGGGGACTCCGTTCTTTAGATTCGATCAAATAAAATAAATGAAATTCGTACAAATGTGCGACTGTAAAAGCGACGGTTGTGAGTTTGATTCCCACTCGAGGGAATAAAATATTTAATAATCTTACGAAACGTCTTAACACTAGGTTCCCAGATTCCCTCTGTCTACTTTGCTATATGCAGGATACAACGTGAAGCTAAAAAAAAGACATTTCATTTGTCATGTTACATTGTACACTCGATTCTTACTCGGGGAAAAAAATATTTTCATTTCCTTGGTAGACAAAGCGCGGCGTTGAGTTTCACCACTCCACAGACAAGTCTTGAATTCGAGAGGAACGTTCATAACGATATGTGTTGACACTAGGTTCTCTACGTATCCTGTTTTATATAAGATATAGCTTGAATCTGAGAAATAAATCATTTCCTTTATTTCCGCGTATACAGACATAAATACGACTAACAACTACTCTATAGTAGACTGGTGGTATACAAAACAATATATTTAAATTTATAATAGGTACTTCAATGTACAATAATTGCACAATTAGTTCAATTTAGCCAATTATGCCACTGCTCTATTTCTCCCTCTTGACCTACATATTTAAATGGCTTAACTCTTAATACAAAGACGACTGAGTCCGAATACCTACTAAACAAATTAGGTGTACATTTTTTTTAATTTTGCACATTATATATTTTTTAATTATTAACAACTAGAATCTTTTTGTATCATAAAATCTACGATCCTCTATCGTAAAATCTTAGAATATCAATCTTTGTTAGTTATCAAATAAATTGAAAAAAATTAAATGAATAAATAAATGAATAATTAAATAAATTAAAATTAAATAAATAGCTAATTAACACGTGTACGCTTTATAAGTTTTATCAATATTATATTTGTTAATATATAATTGTAGTATCATTAATTTGAGAATGAGGTTTCAATGATTGAAAACATGTTTCAAGATTGTAAATCAACGGGCAGTACAACTAATAAAAGTTGACAAACTTATGTTTGCACATATACACTCATTTTGTATGAAATGAACTATAAATATAACTTTTTTATTATTTATTTCTATAAAATAAATTTATAAAACAAATTTAATCAATTTAGATCCACGGAACTATCCCGCAGTTTTTAATAACGCGGCAAAGTAGTAGTAGTCTCAACAGACGGACAAACGGACAACAAAGTGATCTTATAAGGGTGTTGTCTTTATCTTATGAGCGACAGTATTCTAAAAATTAAAAGAATTGCGTTTGAATAAGACAGTTAATGGCGACACGACGCAACGTTTAAGTGTAAGAGAAGAGGATTGAAGAAGAAAAATATGATTAAAACGTAAAATTGAACTATTTTAAGCATTGACATGTACACGTACCTTTGACACTGGTCAAAATACATAAATAAATTTCCTAAAGTGTAGCTTAGTTTAAATTTATCTCAATTGCACATTAATACAATCCGAAGCATATTAATTCATAATATTTTAAATACTAACTAAAATCGGAGCAAAAACTACGGATAAAATGTTGTAATGGCTTTATTTTTTAGTACAAGAGCAGGAGCAAAAACTACGGATAAAACGTTGTAACGGATTACAGTAAAGTACAGTTCGTGAGGCTTAAGCTGAACTTTGCATTTGTGTGAGTGATTATAAAACTTTAATAATAAAGCTATCAAAAAGCAGTATAAGCCGTGACGTTACACCTACACTATAGATGAACCACTTCAACTAATGCAAAGCTCAGCTTAGACCTCGTGGTCTATACTCTTAGAGTTCGATTAGATATATAAAAGATAATAGAGAATTTACTAAAGTAATTTCACGTATGAGCAATAATCACAAAAATCTCAGAAAAATACGAAGTAAAATTCTAAGATTCTCGCTTTTCATTAAAACTATTTCCATGCATCTTAATACTTTATAGCAGTATAGGTAGAAGCAACATAGGAGTTGCTGAATACTCAGCACCCATGCAGTCTTCATCACGACCCACTGCCTAACCTCGGACTTATTGCCCCAATAACCCTTGACGAAACTCGTAATTGCCTTCGACGCATGAAGAACGGAAAAGCGGTGGGACCTGACGACATTCCGATCGAAGCGTGGAAATCGTCGGGCTCTCTTGGTGTGCTCATGCTTACTGTCCTTTTCAACCATATCTTGAACACTGGAAAGATGCCACACCAGTGGCGGCTCAACTTCATTACCCCTATTTACAAGGGAAGGGGCAGTGTTCAAGATTGTGGTAGTTATAGGGGCATTAAGCTTATGAGACAGTACTCCTTAGGCTCCGCCGCGAGTGTACTATCTCTGAGTCTCAATATGGATTTCAGCCCGGATCGGGCACTATGGACGCCGTTTTCGCCCTCAGAATATTGATGGAGGCATACAGGGAAAAAGGAGAGTTCTGCATGTGGCCTTTTTAGATCTGCAGAAGGCCTTTGACTGTGCGCCTCGTCAGTGTATCTGGTGGGCATTGCGATCCAAAGGGATCCCTGAGGCCTATATTGAGATTATCAGAGACATGTACCACGATTCCGCTTCTATGGTTAGGACTGCTGTTGGCGACACTAAACCCTTCCCGATTACAGTAGGGGTTCACCAGGGCTCGGCTCTTAGTCCGTTCTTATTCAATGTGGTGCTCGATACTGTCTCGGCTCACATCCAAGACCAGCCTCCATGGCTGATGATGTATGCCGATGATATAGCACTCATTGATGAGAACCGACTGATGCTGGAGCGTAAAGTGAACCTGTGGAAGGGTACGCTTGAGAACGGCGGTCTTAAACTAAATGTGTCGAAGACCGAGTACATGGCCTGCGGGACCTCGGACTCGAGCACTATCCGTATAGGTCCTGAACCAGCCGTTAAGTCGGAAAAGTTCCAGCATATCCGGCTATAGGCATCGATCACGATGTCTATAGACGGATAAGCGCTGCTTGTTCCAAATGGCGGGAGGTCACTGGTGTGGTCTGCGATCGCAGGATACCGCCCAAACTCAAGGGTTTGATATACAAGAGCATCATCCAACCGGTTCTTTTATACGGCAGCGCATGTTGGCCAGCACTATCTCGGCACACTCAGGAGCTTCACGTCACGGAAATGAAGATGCTGAGGTGGATGTGCGGCGTAACGCGGTCTGACCGCATACGCAACACATTCATTCGAGGTAGTCTTGGAGTCCGTGACGTAGCGGATAAGCTCCAAGAGTGCCGCCTGAGATAATTTGGTCACGCTACGCGCCGGTCTAAGAATTATGTCGGATGCAAGTGCCTTGCTATGTCAGTCCCTGGAGTAAGACCTCCCGGACGCCCAAGGAAGCGCTGGTTGGATGTCGTGATGCAGGACATGAGAGCCAATGGTCTAACCACCGAGGACGCTAAAGACAGTGCAAAGTGGAGTAGGTTGAGTAGGAAGGCAGACCCTGGCATTTGCCAGGCCGGCTATTTAGCCGGGATTAATGCCAGGAAGCAGAAGAAGAGGTAGAAGCAACATAGTGTTACGTCATTTCGTTTCCCACTTTCCGTCCAAATTTTGAGGCATTGCGTGTTGAGTAGCGAAATTCAACGCCAAGCTTTGTTAATAATTTTACTACAGCTATTCTCTCGAGTGGGGTTCGAATCCACAACTATCGCGCTTACAGTCAGATGCTGTCTCATTGGACCAAGGCGGTCTTTAGAACTAAATGTGATACAAATAAATAAGTAGAGCAATAGGTCTTGTCAAAGTAATTATCTACCATTTACTTAAAAGTTTCTGGAAAAGGTCCGACTAGAATAAATACTGGTCCTTTATCTTAATATACTTATACTTTTATACACTTACACTGTTAATACTTTAGAGTTTAGAGCGTATATGGAAGCAATCGAAATTTCAGATAAAAAAGCTTTTTTTCTTTAGAAGAAATGTTTTTCTTGCACACACGCTCTTCTTTATCGTAAACAAAAAACTGTATACGATAAAGAAAACTTAATGAGAATTTGTGATAGAACCCAATTGTTTATATAATTATATAACAAACAAACGAAATTTATGGTAGAGTGGGCGTATGTTTTTAAGAAAATGGAAAATTAAGAACCGGTGCTAAGTTTACTACAAGGCACACAATGTTTTGAATTTGCTAGATTTTCTATACTTTGCATTAGGTTACGCTGGAAAAAGAAACACCTAGCCTAGCAGCAAAAATGGCAGAATAATACAGAATACACGAACATATACCATTAACGCTATATATATACTTACTTACACTATAGTTCTAATATATATAATATTTTTTCCAGAAACTGGATACCAGGATCATTATTGGCAGTTTTTCCCAAGAAATGTTACCAAAGATTTTTTGCGAGGTGAGTTTGTTCTCGATACACACTCATTAAAGATTTTATATTGAGAGCAATGAGTCCCTATTCAGGTATATTTCAGAGTTTAAGCAATGTTCAGGTATATTTCAGAGTGTTTTAGCATAACCCGAATTTTGGTTTTATATAAGACTTAAGCTTCACGCTGTATCCCGCACATAGCAGGATAAGCAGAGGAAACCTAGTGTTAAGACACTTCGTTCCCCACTTTCTGCCGAATTCTGGAGGCATTGTGTGTTGAGTGGCAGAATTCAACGCGGCGCTTAACCTCGACACGAGAGCCAAGAAATGGAAATATAAATTTAAGTAAATATTTCATCTCCTCGAGTGCGGATCGAACCCACAACCAGTTGGTTTTACAGTCGCACTTTGTGCCGCTGCGCCACGACTGGCCTCGGGTTTATTATTCTTGTATATATTTTTTCAGCTTCACGCTGTATTCCGCATATAGCAGAGTAAACGGAAAAACATAATGTTAAAACACTCCGTTCACCACTTTCTGCCGTATTCTTGAGGCACTTTGTGTTGATTGGCGGAATAAAAAAAATATTAGGAAAATACAATAACTGAATATTTTTTTATGTTTCTTATTATATAATATTATAATATTGCTCTAATGTAAAATATATTCATATTATAATGAAAAACTGAAAAATCAATCATTATTTTATTATTAAATTTCATTTGTCGAGACACAGGCCTACCGTCTAGGAATGTTTGGAGCAGAATATGCGTGGCTGGTAGCAGGCACTCCGCCCCGAATCCGTGGAGCCTCGCCCTGCGGAAGATCACATTTAGCCAGGGCTTTGGAAGGATTAGTGTCTGTCACTGCGCATCGAGGCATTGTTGGTGATGTCGTCTCTTATTCTGGATTGGTTAGTATTTTTTTTTAAAACCAATCATACCGCAGAGCCATAAGTAGACACGATAGGATGTAGGTAGGATTCTCACTCGAGAAAATGAAATATCATTTTTTTTTTCATTTCAAATAAAACAATGTTGAACAATTCTAAGCCTCGTTACAAGAACGAAGTAACGAGGCTATACATTAACAGAGTTTTACTTTAGACGTGACGATTGAGGTTCAATTCTTACTAGGGAGAATAAATTATTCCCGTTTCCCTACCTCTGGTAATAAGACAAACCGTGGAGTTTCCGATGCGTTTCAAATTCCGTCACTTAACACGCAATATCGTCTCTCTCTTGGGCTGAAGATTTTCTGCCTACACTGCTATATTATATGCGGAATATATGCGGGATTCAACTCTAAAAATAACAAAGGTCTCTTTAATACATCAGCTATGAAATATGAATAACATCAACATCATCATCGGACATGTCAACTTAATATTTCTTGACAACGTGTGCCTTGACAATAGAAATATGGACTTTTTCCCTTATAGGATAAAGAGAGAATCATTTCGTGCTCTTTTCATCCGACATTTTGAGATATTGCGTTCTGATCGCTGGAACACAACGCTGAGTTTTTTCTACCAAAGCAGGAAAATAAAAAAATATTATATATTTATAATCACTCTCCCGACTTAGAATAGAATCAACAAGCATTCCATCGTAGCGTACCCAGACCTGTCCCACTACGCCACGATAGTCTCTTATTATATATTAATATACGTACTCGTAAATATATTAATATTTATTACTTTTTGTTCTAAAATATACAGCAATATTTACACGTTAGTTACGTTGGCTGCAATTGGAGGGTTAAGAAAATACGATTTTTATATCTTAAACTTATATTAATAAAATGTTAAATTAAAATACATAAATTTTATCTAAAACTAAACTATATCTAAGACTACTGCCTTCAATGTTGGAAGAACAGTAATCTGTTTAAACCTAAATTAATCTAACTTATATATAATTGTCCTCAATTTTGGAGAAACAATATTGAACCTAAACCTAACTAAATCTAACTTAACCTACGACTTAATTACTCCACGATGGAATAATAAGTGTGGGAACAGAATAAATTCCTTTCCCACCGGCGCTGTTCACCCGATCTCTCCTTTGTCAGCGTTTGTGGCGCTCGGCCGCCTATCAGACGGACATATTATAATATTAAATAAATTTTCCGCCTGTGACACCGAGCGCTATATAACA
>JAAIXJ010000932.1:24059-87728 GCA_013403705.1 Heliconius hermathena | reverse complement strand
AAAAGAGAAAAGGTTTTCTGCACCGTATCGTCACTGGGGATGAAAAGTGGATTCACTACGACAATCCAAAGCGAAAAAAATCGTGGGGCATGCCGGGTCACGCATCAACATCGTCGCCAAAACCAAATATCCATGGTTCTAAGCTTCTTCTCTGCATTTGGTGGGATCAGCAGGGCGTAATTTATTATGAGCTGCTTAAACCTAATGAAACTATCACGGGAGCTCGCTATCGACTTCAGTTGATCAGTTTGATGCGTTTGAGTCGCGCTCTGAAAGAAAAGCGGCCACTATACGAGCAGAGACACGACAAAGTGATTTTATTACATGATAATGCTCGGCCACATGTGGCAAAACCAGTCAAACTTACCTGGAAACACTTCAATGGGAAGTTCTACCCCACCTGCCGTATTCACCAGACATAGCCCCCTCCGATTACCACTTTTTCGGTCGATGGCGCACGGTTTAAGCGAGCAGCGCTTCCATTCTTTTGAAGAAGCCGAAAAATGGCTTGAATCCTGGATTGCCTCGAAAGATGAGTCGGGGGATTCAATTGCTACCAGACAAATGGGAGAAAGTGGTCTCTAATAATGGACAATACTTTGAGTTATGTCATTGTAAGCATTATATTTTAATTAATATTTATTTGTATAATAAGATTATTATGTTATATTTTGTAAGTATTTTATTATATAGTAGTTTATTTGTATCTCTGATAAATTAACCTAAGGAGCTCCGAGTAGTTTTTTTCACGCACAAGCTTCACGTTGCATCCCGCACATAGCAAGGTAGGCAAAGGGAACTTGGGAATCTAGTCACCTTGTATATTTAACAAAGATATCGAATAGCCTAGAAGATATATCATCTGTCCAAAAAGTTTATTTACCAATCTATTTTATATAAAATTTATTCCAACAGACAAACGAAATGTTCTACCAGGAGATGCAAGGTGCTGGGGTTCCGCTATCACCATTCGCCCCTCATACATACGACGCAGTGTGGGCAATAGCTCTAGCTTTAAGCAAAGCTGAACAGTTGTGGCAGAATTTAGAAGCGGATTCAAATAAATTTGGATTGGGTCATTTCGACTATAACAGGAAGGATATGGCTGAGGAATTCTTGAGTCAACTGGCAAATTTAAGCTTCCTTGGTGTTTCGGTACGTTTAATCGAAAGTAACTATGCATGAAACTAAAAGAACTCATATATTTAACCATCACCAGAGATAGCCTATAGATAGTCTTATTTAAGAATATTTAGAAACGTCACGAGTTTTAATACCAAAATAGTCATTGAACTTTCTTAAGAAAGATTTCAACCTATAATCATGGCGTTAGCTTGCTGTTGGTGTATCGCTGATAATAAACATATGTCGAATATTATAAAGTTTATAATTTAAATAATTTATTCCTCCACTTAATTAGACAAAGTGTGGCGTTAATAACAATATTTCCTTGGACTAAAATTTCTGAGTTACTTTTTTATTCGCCCTTTTGATAATTTAACCTAAAGAGCATCAAATATTTCCGTAACTAACCCCGACTAACCAGTCCGTAACATATGAAAATATAAACACACTAAGGAATACCCGTACTGCTATATTCACGTCTAGGTGGCTGTATTTAAGAAGTTTTTACTCAAGCTGACCTATTCTACTCACTTAGACATTCTCTGGAGATAATCTATCTACTTCGTTTGTATTGACTTTGGCAAGATTTTGTTTGAAAGTAACTTTTCTTGATTATTTTACTTGTTAGCTTTTGAGGTTCATACAAACAATGTTACTAAAGAAAACAGTAAATATTATTAAAAAAAGTAAGAGCATTTTTGGTTTTTGTTATTTTTACATATTTTAATATGCTTGTGCCCACGAACTATTGAGCGGTCGAGTAAAATAACGATATCACAAATATAAACTTGTACTTATATGTGATAAATTAATATTAATAATATTAAAATTAAAATAAAAATAAATTAGCTTCACGCTGTATCCCGCACACAGCAGGGTAGGCAGAGGGAACCTAGTGTTAAGACACTCCGTTCCCCACTTTCTGCCGAATTCTGGAGGCATTGCGTGTTGAGTGGCAGAACTCAACGCCGCGCTTAACCTCGGCACCAGAGCGAAGAAATGGAAATATAAATTAATAATATTAATTTATCACATATAAGTATTCGTGTCCAAAAATAGTAATTAAAGCTTTTGTAGAAATTTCATAAGAAAATATATTAAAATTCTACAAAAATACTAATTTACATGCAAAGTTACATGCAAATTAAGATTTTTATTGAATGTCTAGGAAGTATGCCCAAAATTTGAGTTTGAGGCCATTTTGTTTTGTGATGCATGGTAGCCATGGGCGCAGAAAGAGGGGGGGGGGGGGGGTANCATGGGCGCAGAAAGGGGGGGGGGGGGGTGGTAAATGTGATATGTGTAGAAATCTTAATAACAAAAAAATAAAAAAAAAACAACATTTACACGAACATCATCATCTATGCAAAGCTAAAGTCCAGCCCCCCCAAACAGAAAATATCTCTAGATACGCTCATGTTAGTAGCCGTGCTTTTTTTCATTTGTGTCATCCGAAATTGCCATTACGGCGTTGAGTTCCGCAAGTCAAAAGGCGAAAATAAATAAATAATTATTGTAAGTCCTACAACAATAACTCTCTAACTTGCTTCATAACTTAATTCTTTACAAAAATGTTCATGCTTACTTTCTGGACATCCCATAAATGTGGCTGTCAAATTATTTAGGCATAATAGAGTTTGATACCTAAGAAAAAGGAAAATTCTCAATTTTGTTGTACTGGAGGATATTAATTCACTCAAACTAATGGCGTATATATTTCAGGGTCCAGTTTCATTTAATGGAGCGGACAGGATAGGCATGTCCGCCTTCTATCAAATACAAGGTACGTTACGGTACGTAAGGTATAATTAATCTAACTCTTCATTGGATTTTTGTTTATGTTCTAACACTGTGTACATATATCAAAAACACTGTCATCAAATTTCTGACTACACATAGACATTTAAGACAAGGATAAAAAAAATTGATTGATAATTCACGCTGTGGGCTAATTTTAACACTTTGACCTATCACACTGTTGTCTCTAAAATTAGGCTGAAAGTGGGAAACGGAGTGTTTTAATTTAAGATTGTACATTAATGTTTCATAAGTATACTCCGGCGGAACTCAACGTCGCTATTTATCTTCTTACCAAAAACACTCAGACTTTCAATTTGACACCTAAGTTTATTTTCAGGAGGCCGTCCAAAAACTGTAGGTCTGTACTCTCACGGCAAGCAAATGAACTGTCCTGAATGTGCCAAACCTCAATGGGCGGGTGGTATACCAGCGGCGAGGCGGGTGCTAGTACTTCGTGTTGACTCAGTGTGGGCGCCCGCCAGGCTAGCTGTGGCAGCTCTATCTGGAGCAGGCGTGGCGTTAGCTTTAGCTTTTTTGGCTTTTAATTTGCATTATAGTAAACGTAGGTAAGAAAAAAGACAAAGAAAATTATTTATAAACGTATAAAATTTAAACATAAAGGGACTCGAATCCGCGCCTTTTAGAAACCAGGAGTTTTTTATTTATTTACGTTTCTTATCATTGTTTATTCTTTGTCATAGTCATTATGATTAACACTTAAAAAATGTTGAAATATGAAAAAATACTGCTTAGAATTTTCACCGATCCTTATATTATAAAGCACAGCGTTAGGAATCCATATTTAGAATGCAATACCCCTTAAATGCCAAGAGCCGAAGACATAGCCCAGCGGTGTGCCATAAGCGGAAGCCTGAGTTGAGCAGAGGACGAGAAACAGCTTATAATGATGATGATGATGATCTCCAAGCCTGATGGAACGTATAAAATGGTGTGAGATTCCAACATACTCAGAATTTGTTTTATCTTCTACTAAAATTTTTAAAAAATCTGTGGTAAATTAAAATTTATGATTTAAAAGTACTAAAAGAGTCAGGAGGAATATGGAAACCAAGGAGGACCTCGGAGACAGTATCAAAGATATTGGAGGCAGATCACGTCCACGAAGCACCCCCCGTAGGGCAAGTATACAGAAGAGAGAGAGATTGATGACAGTGGATTATGCGGAAGAGATGTGACTGACTGAAGCGTTTAGCGCATCCGGCTACATCATAATTTTAAAAAAGGCAAAAAAGTATTATATTTAAAACCAAGCTTAGTTTTGCTTATTATGAAGGAAAAGAGTACAAGTTAAAGATATGTCTTTCTCCCTTTGCCACTCTGAAAATTTCTCCACTGTTTCAGATTCATAAAACTCTCCTCACCTCGTCTAAACAACATGACTCTAATCGGTTGTGTATTGGTGTACACCGCAGTTGCAATGTTAGGCGTCGACAATGCAGCTCTGCCATCCTATATACCATTTTCAGCTATGTGCACTGTAAGTATGGTCTATTATATAAAATTAACATAATTTTGCTCCTAGGTTGGTTATATAAACTTTAAGTTAAGTTAGTTAAGTTAAGTTTCACCGGAGTTTATGTGAAATAGATGGAAAGCCGTGATGGCCGTGAAAAGGAGATACTCTTATCTATCGTGATACGTTGTCAGACGTCACGATAGATGCTTCCTTTTTATCATCACGGCTTTTCATCTACGTCACATTTACTCCTGTCGGATATCTGTCGGTATCTAACGAAATATGAAGATCGTGGTGTCGAATTACACTATGTAATTTCTCTAGCCTGATTCAACATAGTACGAAGTTGACTAATACTAATATTCGTGTAATTTCGTTAAATAAGCAAAATTTTATTAAACGAATAATTTTAAAATCATATTTTTTTCCTAAGACATTGGATTTTATAAGGCATTAACTGGATACTAAGAATAATTTCTCGTTTTCGATAAAAATCACTGATAATAATGAAAATTATATCAAAATTATCATGGTTAAACAGATTTAGTGAGAACAGATTCCAAATAAAATAAATTATAGCACCAATAATAATTCAAATCTAAACAAACAATATAATGCTACAGTATTTTATTTTGTGCTATTTTGTACATTTATATACTATTAAAAAAATATTTTTCGTTCTGGCCCCAAGGCAACTCGGCGTTCTGTTCCGCCACTTAATACACAATGCCCAAAAATTTGACAGAAAGTGGGGAACGGAGTGCCTTAATACTAGGTTCCCTCTGCGCACCCTGCCATATGTGGGATACAGCGGTAGGCTGACAAAAAATGTTACAACTAATTTGATTAAATTTTAATAACAATGATAAAATTCATTTTTGTTATGTAGTAGTTGTAGCCCGAAATCTTGTTTACGTGGACAATAAAATAAAAAAAATTTAATAGTTTTTTTACCTGTTTCCACAGCACGTCCTGCCCCCCTACACTCCCCAAGGAACGTAAATCTCTGTCCGTTGTCTGTCAGTTACTCAGTAACGAAAGAGCTATATAATCGGAAGAGATATATAAATATATTTAACATTTTTAAAGTCTTATTCCACACTTAAGAAAGAAAAATATTTATTTAGAAAACGTATAAAAATTTGAACGTAGCGGGACTCGAACCCGCGCCTCCTGGAAACCAACCAGGCGCTCTGACCACTGAGCCATACTGCCTGCCTGGCCTTGTCGGTTTCTAGAAGACGCGGGTTCAAATTTTTATACGTTTTCTAAATAAGTATTAAAGATATATAAAAATAATGTACATATCTATTTTTTCCACAAACTTCAAGTCAATAATGAAATATATTACTTACAGGGCAGAGTGTACATTCTATCTGCAGGCTTCTCTCTAGCTTTTGGATCGATGTTTGCGAAGACATACAGAGTTCATAGAATATTTATAAGGTTTGTAATCAAGAAATTGACCCAAAGTCTAAACTAATATAAACTGACAAGTTTTGTGTAGCATAAGTTACTTTAATTATGTTACAGCGGATTTTCTTATTATGGAAGTTGTTTAATAAATAGAAATCTATTTTTATAAAATAATTATTATACAATGAATTTACTATAATACAAAAGACTGCCGTGGCCCAGCGAACTAGCGTATGATTGTTGACGCAACAGTTGTGAGTTCGATTCCCACTCGGGGGGTTGAATTATTTTTATTTCCACACTCTGGTGGAAACAAAGTAAAAAACTGGCCAATCGCAATATGTTAAAATGGAGCGAAAGGCCGCTTGTTCCGTTCTTTATGAAATGAAATACAATCTTAATGAATTATGAAAGAATGCTCTGAAAGAATCGGTTGTGGATTCATCAATTAAGTTTAAAATGAAATGTTAAATAAACTTATTATTTCTGCTAGGAATCCTGTGCAACTAGATTAATAGAGGAAATATAAACAAATGAAATCATATTGTATGAATTTCAAATACTATAATTTTTTTTTATTTCAGTAATCGTAGCGGCGTATGCAAAACGAAGCTCCTCCAAGACACGCCTCTAATATCTTTAGTTTGTGCACTTTTGGTCATCGACGGACTGATTGTATCTTTGTGGGCTATACTCGACCCAATGGAGAGACATTTGAAAAACTTGACGATAGAAATCAGTACGAGTGACAGAAGTATTGTTTATCAGCCTCAGGTTTGTTTTAACTGTTATATGTATATACCCACCTAGCTTCATTTTGTTTCATTTTAAAGCTCGAACATATTTCAATCAAATCATCGCTACGATAACACGAACACTATTATTTTAGATATTTTTTTCCAATTCCAATTCTTTTATATATTTGTAATACATATACAAGTAGTAAATATATTTAATAATACCGACCCGCTTTATTTATCATCTCACTTAAATTGCTTTAGTAAATTACTTTAAAGGTAATATATAGATATTGAAACTAAAGCTGAAGATAGCTAAAGTTTTAGCCAATTCAATATAATACTTATTTTTTAGCAATACTGTCATATGCAATTCTTGATTTTGACTTAACTTTTTTATTTATGGACTGATTGAAATAAGCCTTAACGCTATGTTTCCTCTGATTGCGTATCTTTACCTCGCGTTTTCTAAGCGGAACAACAAAAAGTTTACATTACGAAAAGTTCTTCTTAAATGAAAAATTGCATGATTTTATTAATTGAATTGAATTATTATCACTGATTTGTCATACAAAGAATATTGTATAATACAAAGGAATTAATTGAAAATTTATTATAGTTTTTCGATAAATTAACATTTATTTGCACTCGATAAGTCAAAGTTTTTTTAACTCAAATTATAAAGATTAATTACAAGTAAACAATGAATGGATACGTGACGTCACAAGCCGAACGTTTAGACCGTTCGTGGTTCTCTATCGTTTGTTTCTCGCTCTCACTTACACGCTTGGCTCAGGCGAAACGTGACAATGAGTCATGCTTTTTCGTGCGTCAACCGGCGCTCGTCGATTTATAAAACGTTATCACATCAAACAATAGTTATGTATTTTGCTTAACTTTATAAGTTAAGCAAAATACATAACTTTCTTATCTTTTTTAGATAGAAGTTTGCAAATCTCAAAATACTGCAGGCTGGCTTTGCGCACTGTACGCATACAAAGGACTATTACTAATAGTGGGAGTGTACATGGCGTGGGAAACACGAAACGTCGAAATTTCAGCCTTAAACGATTCTAAATATATCGGCATCAGTGTATACTCAGTTGTTATAACCAGTGCCAGTGTGGTTGTAATAGGTACTATAATATCTGAGAGAGCTACTTTAGCGTATATAACAATAACCAGTTTAATCCTTGTTGCGACAACTTCGACGTTATGTTTACTGTTCTTGCCCAAAATTATCGCTATCAAACGTAAAGGTATGTTTGTTTGATATTATTATTTCTTTTTTAAATATCGAATATTTTTTTAGACAACGTATATATAGTAAGTTTGAACTCAGCGGTATTTGAATCCTCGCCTTTTCTCACCTAACTGTGGAATAACACTTTAAAAATGTTAAAAATATAAAATATTTCTTGTTAGAGTTCCGTGTCCTAAAAGGTAAAAACGGAACCCTTCAAAGAATTACTTTGTCGTCCGTCTGTCAAGAACATTTATGGCGAAATCGCGTGGAGGTATCAAGTTGAAATTAATATCAAATATTCAGGTCTGTAGTCCCTTGAAGCACAGAAAAAATTATGCTGAGTTCAAGACCGGGTTAGGCGTAATAAGATATCAGAGTGGACCCTGTTGCCACGCAACAAATGAAAGAATAAGTAAATTATTGCTATATTATCTCTATCCGCCCTAAGAAATGCTAAAAATATGCGATACATTCAATCACAGTAGGTATTCTTTAATAGAACCTGTTCTAAGTATATGCCCTTATATTAATTTGAAATTACAAAATTTTAGCTGAAGATGATCCAGTCATACAAAGCATGGGTTTACGTCTCGAATGTAAAACAAGAAGATTTGTGACAGACGAAACACAAGAACTTCATTTTAGAACAGAAATACAAAACAAAGTGTATAAGAGAGAAGTAGCTGCCTTAGATCGGGAAATAGGAAGACTGGAGAAACTCTTAGCTGAGTCGGATCAAGGGTCGAATGCATCAGTTATTTTACATAAACGAGTATGTACCTACTGTTATTATTATTATTTTTTCTTCTTTAAAAATTAATTTTTAAAATTTCTGGAGAATGGATTTGAATGCCCTATACTAAAAGCTCCACATTTATTGGTTTTTCGACAAATTAATTCTTTTGCACACTAAATATGCATTTTTACACCTAAAATACTTCCAAGTTACAAAACTTAAAATGTGCATTTGAAATTAAAATATTTATTACCAAATTAATAAATCTAAGATATTTTGAATCATATTATTAGAAAAAGAATTTATTAAGCAATTTATATGTAACTTATATGGCGTAAGACGAATAAATAATTTAAATATTTTTAAAGTGTTAATCCACACTCAGGAAAGAAAAATACTTATTTAGGAAACGTATAAAAATTTGAACGTAGCGGGACTCGAACCCGCGCCTCCTGGAAACCGACCAGGCGCTTTGACCACTAAGCCATACGTTCTCATCAAGCTACGTTGAAGTTTTTATACGCCTGTTACTACTTAGAGACCCTACAGAGATGCTATAAGTATGAATAAATAAATATAATCTTAGTAAAACTAATTCACTCAATAATTAACAATAGTAATTGGGCTTAAAAGGTAAATTTTTAATCGTCAAATAAGAAGAGCTCAATTTTCAATTTAAGCGTATCTGTGATCTGTATCTGTCTCTTCTTAAGAAAGCACATAATATATTAAATACTCATTTACTAAGTTGAAAAATTAAATTCAAGATTCAAAAATTAAAAGATAAAATCATATATTTATTATCTTATATTATTTTCAGACGGAACTTAACACAGTAGAAGAAGAATGTCGTCCAGAAACAGACAAACGAACGCCCAGCATCACTGGTGGCTTGCCAATGCTACTCCTTTCAGTTTTACCTCCAGTTATACCACGAGCTAGCTGGCCTTCGACTGAAGCTTGTAGAAACGCTGTTAACTTTAGCTCTCAACCAAAACTAAATAGAAAGTCACAACCCAATATAGACTTATACAACCTATGCCTAAATAGACGAGATGAAAACCAAGGTTTTTTAAGCAGATTGAGGAGTTTTTTTGGTAGTAGGGCATCAAGTAGAAAAGCCTCAACAATGTCGATAGCCGATCCAACTGGTCAAGGTATAGCGGCAGCTTTAAAAATGCACGTAGGAATGATTGCAGGACTAGTGCCAGGAAACAGAAAACATTCAATGGTTTTATCCTGCAATACCCTGAATGTTACAGAGATGAAGTTACGAAGGGAATCTTACGCCAAAAGCGGACCTATCATTAGAATAGAAGACGAACCAACTTGTTCTAAGTTCGAGCACAAATATGTGGCAGAACCTGAAACAAAAGTAAACTTCATGTTGCCAAAATCACATAAAACTATGTCACAGCAATCATCTTGTGAGAAAATTAAAGGATCCCCAAGGTTCCCTCATAGGATAGCTCCAACGACTAGCTTAAATGCCTTAAGTAAAAGAAAAACAAGTGCAGATAGTGTATTTCATATATCCGACGGTGGTTTCGATGAACATAGAAGATATAGTCATCAAAATGTGAATCAAGATTGTATAGGAAAAGCAGCCTTAGAAAGTAGGTGGAAATCAACAGAAGATGCCAGACCTGGACCTTCTTCGGGAAATTAGGATATTATTATTATATATATTTGTGGGAATATTTCGTTAAAATATTGTGCCAAATAGTTATAATAAGTTTAAAAAGAATATAATATCAATCTTTAAATTGTAAATTAAGTATGCCTATTTATATAGTCTTTTATTTCCAAAATAAATTTATATATTAAATAAAATTACTTTACACAAAATAAAATTAATCTTTAACATAATTAGACTCCTTTACTCTACCTGACAACAGATACGAAATTTAAAAATTAAAAAAATTAATTAATCTTAACTTTATTAGCGATAAAATTTAATAATAGTCTTGTTTAATATGCATACTGCAAATAAATTCTTTAACATAACTGTAATATGCATAATATTTATTGATTTAAACAAAACTAAGACAAAATACGAAAAACTGATATTGTAAATCAAATAATATTTTTTATAATGTTTTAATAAGCATAGAAACCGTTGTGGCGCAGGGGCACAAGCGTGACTGTAACGCGACGGTTGCGGGTTCAATTCCCACTCGGAGGAATGAGTTATTATTTAAAAGCCCGTCGTTGAATCCCATCAATCACATAATGCCTCAAAAAAAGTTGGGAACTACTCAATTAACATTAGGTTAACATAGGTCCTAACCTTAGGTCTTAGCATTAGGCTCCCTCTGCCTATCCTCAAAGGATATCAAAGCGAGATTTACACAAGAGGATGAATTATTTTCATTTCCTCGCTCTGGTTGGCACAGCGTTGAGTTCACTCACCACGCATCGTCTCGAAAAATAGGGCGTAGGGATGTCTGAATGTCTTAACACTTCCTTTGCTGCCGTTCTATATGCGGGGTACAGCGATTTTTAATATAGATAAAATTAGGCCATGCCTAAAATTGATAAATTAAAAATTTATCAGTGTACAATTTTTATATATATAACAATAATATAGAATAATAATGTATAGTTAAGACAGTATGCGTAACTAACTTGAGAGTGGGGTCCCTTTCAAGTTAGTATGTACGCATACAATCTTAACTACATATTAGACTATTAATCCTCAAAATTTCAGCTTTGCTAAATGACGTAGGTCTGGGGACCCTGGGATCCAGTCTATTATAATACATTCATGAATTTGAAGAATCTGTGAGAAATAACACCAAAATTGTAGCTATAACGTAAATAGTTTTAGTGCATATACAAGTATGTATTAGAATATTTTATAGGTGGTTTATCAAAAAACTAAAGATCTATAAAAAAATGTAAGCAATAAGTAGTTATTTAAAATTAAATTAAGTGACCTAGTTATTATAATTATGTTTAAGATTTAAAAAAAAATAATATCAAATTTAGCAATTTTAAAAAAGACCTACCTTAAAAAACTAATTTTTAATCTTTGAAATATTATTTTTATCTCTTTTTGATAAGTACAGCTGAGACAATATAATTATGAATACAATGCTAATGTGTTACTACTACTACTAGAGAGAGAACGGAGTGCTAAACGCTACGGAAATATGTTAAGAACCCTGAAAATAAATAAAGATTTTTTTCTCTCCTCAGTATGTAAATAACATTCAAATGTAAAATATACAGAATTTTTATTTGTTAAATAACAGATTTTAAGTAAAGCATTATAACTGTCTAATTGTATGAATTGAAGGGGGCTTTACAATTACATTCATCGATGGATTGCTGAAAAATAAAAAATCTATAAGAACTGTCAAAAATTCAAATATATATACATTTATGTGTATGTGTGTGCCTGTGTGTGTGTGTGTTTGTGCGTGTGCGTGTGTGTATAAGAAATTCTTATTTTTATCTAGTAAATACACAAGTTTAAAACTTTTTAAGACAATGATTTTCCTACTGTTACATTATAGTAATATAATGGATATTACGTTTGTATGAGACAAACGTACCATATTTTGTAGGTATTATTCTGTTAAGCAAAAATAAAATGAAATATATAAGTACGTTTATCATATTTATTCCAAAAATTTATTTAAATAGTTTTTGAGCTTACTTAAAAACTATTTAAAATTGTATTATAGCTCTATAAAAACTAAAGCAATATTTATATTTCATGTATTATTTATAGCTGTTAAGAAAGACCTATTTTTCAAAGATACTTTTACTTATAGGCAAGTGTGTTCAAATTTTATAAGAAAATTTAAATATATATAGAACTAGAATAAGTATATAATCTGTGTGGAAAAAATACATTTTTAAATATACTGGTTCTTTTTTATATATAACACTAATACCTGTAAAAATAGTTCCGTAGCCATAATTGAAACTATCGGATATCCCGAATAAAATACTATCAGTAACCAAATCACTATATACAGGGTTAGCGCTCCTTTTACTGGAACAGCATATAGGGTAAAATATTTTAAACCCATACCTAAAGAAATTAATCAAGATACCTCAACAGTTTAGACGAAGGTTTTTTTCATTTCACGATGTTTATCCATACCTGTATTTCGTTTGACGCAGTTACGCATAGATACCAATAACGTAAACACATACTACTACAAAAATAATACTAAAGGTTAAACAACTTTAAGCCTTGCCGCCAAAACCTACGGCTCGATTTCGGAATGAGACGTATGCGGCGGTTTCCCATTGATAGTTTATGTGTGCGTGCGTCGTTCTTGACAAATGGCGTTTTGTATTACAACAATAATATTATTATTTTTTTGGTTTCAAAAAAAACTTTTTCATTTTTGGAAAAAAAAAATTTCAAAATTTTATTAGGTTTTTATAGAGTAGTTAAAAATGTGGTTTCATTTAAAGTGATGCTGACACTTCCACCTGTATAATAAAACAATAAAAATATGTTGTCTGTACATTTAGTCATTTTGACTGAAACGGATATAAGGACACTTGAAAAGCAAACATTTTTTTTTAATTTCATGTCTGTCTGTCTCTTTGTATGTATGGTCACGTTAATCTCTGAAAGTACTGAACCGATTTACTTAAAAGTATCACCACATGCTTTGTTTTAACTGAACTTATCATTTAAGGTTTATTTCATCAAAGTCGGTTCATTCAAAAAGTTATCGTCATTTGAATAAACTCAAGGCATTAGTTTGCCTGCTTATGTTATATAGTAATCGTGCTGGTAAGATTTTTGGCTAAAGAATGACATTCGAAACGTCTTGGTTATATGACTGTTGATAAAAATGTATATTTTTAAAGCACTATTGTTCAGAGTACAAACAATAAAGTAAACAAAATTGAATTCTTAGTGAAAGTTACCTTCGTAAATCATAACAGTTGAGTTTAAGTCGTAATTAATTCAACACATAGATAAAGACCGATTTGATCTTCAAAGAAATATTAAGTAAATACATAAGTTCTTCGGTTTGTTCGTTCGTTTGAATTAAATCTATATAAAAATGCCTAAAAACAGCCTGTCTACGTGTATTGTGTAATAACTACATATTTACCAATTGTACATTTACCCAATAATATATGTAACTAATTTAAAAACTGTACAAGAGTTAATATGCAATCATTACAGTTATTTTACAAAGAATTTGTTTTTCAAAATTATTTGTAAAATAACTGTAATGATTGCATATTATTTGCATTGAAAAATAGTTATTTCTCAAATCAATAATTTAACATTTAAGGCTGATTTTGAAAGAGTAAATTAAATTATTCACTGACATCAGCACATTTAACAGTTTTAAAATAAAAAAAAACGTAATGTTACAAAAATATATATATACGTATAAGAAATAATTAGCTTTACTTATGTATATTTTTATATATATCAAATATCAACAATGGTCGTATTTGTTAATTCAAAACAATCAAAAGTCCTTATAGAAATTACGATAATGTAGTAAAAATGTCATATTAAAATATTACAGATTAAAGTAATAAAAATCATATTAGAAGTCATTATAGTCGTGGCGCAGGGGCACAAAGTGTGACTGTAAATTCGACTGTTTGTGGGTTCGAGACCCACTCGAGGAAGTGAAATATTTATTTACATTTATATTTTCATTTCTTCGCTCTGGTGCCAAGGCACAGCGCGGCGTTGAGTTCCGCCACTCAGCACGCAATGCCTCCAGAATTCGGCAGAAAGTGGGGAACGGAATGTCTTAACACTAGGTTCCCTCTGCCTACCCTGCTGTGTGCGGGATACAGCGTGAAGCTGATAATAAAATAAACATCCAACTATATATTTTTTATATCCATAACCTAAATCGAAACCCATGTAATATTCTTATATCTATGTATATCCGTATCTAGATTCGAAATGTTATAATTATGTAACAAACATACAGTACGGCTGACGAGTTCTGCTATGCTATTTGTTTGGAGGTTATTTCTTACTTTTTTATTATTATCTTCAAGAGAATAAAATGCTCAAAAGTTAAGTCTCATACTATTGTATACTCTTCCATTACTTTGTCTTATTAAACTACTATTACTATGCGTAAAATATATTAATTGTGGAAATTATGAATTCAAAATTAAAGAAAAACAAAAAAAAAAACAAATTACAAATTTCACAAATTTTCAATTTTCAATTATTTTTATTTTACAAATTTTCTAAGATTATAGGGGCAACTCAGCACTAAATGTTTTATATAAATTAAAAACTAAAATATAATACAATATCTTTATTTGCCAAAAATATTTACAACATTTATTTATTGTACAGTTATGATGTAAGCAAACACGATGTTTACGAGTTGAATTAGAAGAGAGAGAAGAAATTAAATTTGGATATATTATGTAAAAAAAAATACATTTGTTTAGACTAAAGTTTAAAACCAAACTGAAATATCTCTGAATTTGGTTAAAAGATCTAATTTGGTTAACAACAGACGCGACTATTGTGGGTTCGATTCTCATTCTAGGAAATGATTTATTTTAATATCCTCGCTTTCATAAAAGGATAAAATCGCGCCGTTAAGTTCCATTACTCAATAATTGGACGATACATGGGGAACGGAGTGTTTCAACACTAAGTAGCCTCTGCCTATCCATCTATATGGGAAATAACGAAACTGCAACTATTATTAAAATTATTGATTCTATTATTAATTACACTAAAAAATACATTTATTACTAATTATTATACATATATTACATACATTATTATAATATATTACATAACTTCCGACATTTTAGCTATTCTATGTTCAATTTGCCGTTTAATATTCGCATTAACATTCGGCAATTCCTCATGAAGTCTTATTGAGTTCTCTATTTTTTGCACGAGTGCTATCTCTCTGGGCCAAGCCACAAAGTTAGTGACTGTACAGTCGGTATTAGATCCAAGTCTCCCGGTTCTACCACAACGGTGTATGTAGTCCGATGTGTAGAGTGGGAAATCGTAATTTATTATGTGTTGCGTCTGAAATAATTATAGTTATCTCATATTATTAATAGTACCTACATCTAATTTCATTATATTCCATAGTCTTTTAAACATTTTTTTTTGAAGTGTTATTCCACACTTATGAAAGAAAAATACTTATTTAGAAAACGTATAAAAATTTGAACGTAGCGGGACTGGAACCCGCGCCTCTTGGTCGGTTTCCAGGAGGCGCGGGTTCGAGTCCCGCTACGTTCAAATGTTTATACGTTTTCTAAATAAGTATATTCCATAGTCATTATTATTAATTGAGGCACAGGAGCACAAGGGTGCGACCGTAAACGCGACAGGTTATGGGTTCGATTTCCACCCAAGAAAATTAAATATTTTAATATCTGCCACTCAGAATTCGATGGAAAGTGGAAAACTGAAATGTATTAAAAGGAACGGAATGTCTTAACACTAGTTTCCCAGGTTCCTTCTACCTATTCAGCTATGTGCGGGATACACCAATAAAAATATAAAAAATATATTATTAACAACATTTATTGAATTTACTCCCCAGTATTGGGTGGACTCAACTCAATTTACTCATACCCTGTCAAACTAGATGCTATAGTCATAAAATTAATTTGCTTATATAATACTTCGAGAGAAATGTCTATATATGTAAATAACAACATATATATTTTTCTGTGGTTAAGTCTGACTACTTATTTTACTACATTTAAATACAAAAAACTTACTCTGAAAGTATCAAGGCCACGCGACGCAATATCAGTACACGACAATACATTTATTTGTCCATTTTTGAACATTTCAAATTTGCCCATTTTCAGAGGCACCGCCATTTGTCCATTTATATTGATACATTCAATATTGTTCTCGTTGAGGAACATAGAAACAAAATCACATGTTGCTGTTTTATTTGAAAATATCATAGTAGGCCTCTTTCTGTTGACATCAGCTTGAACTAATTTGAGTAATTCTAAAGGTTTTTGAGCTTTACCAAGGCGGAGAAATCTGAAATAAAATGTTTAATTTTGAAAATTATTTCAAAATATATAATTATATAACAATTTATTTATTTAGACGCACAAAACTGTGCCACAGTTAAATTAAAATAATATATAAAATAATGTATTTCTTATGAAAAATATCATCGTGGCCCAGTAGAAGTGTCTATTTGTAGACGCAATTGTTATGGATTCGATTCCTTACTCCAAAGAAGATAATCGTTTATAAAATATTATAACCAAAATATTGTTGATGGTTTTATGATGGCCCTAATCTGATACGACACATCACAAAAATGCAAAGCAAGACAAGGTCCGACTCCGCCATGACCTACTTAAAATAGCTTTAATTATAACTATTAATATTCACTTAGAAGGATTTGATTTCACATTATTTTCAAACATATGTTAAATGTAGGGTGCAGTTCGCTAACTTTTGCGTTTATATACACACAAATAAATAAAAATAGTACACAGAAAATATAAAATAAAAAAAGTCAGAAAAATAATAAAATAAATCAGCTTCACGCTGTATCCCGCACACAGCAGGGTAGTCAGAGGGAACTTAGTGCTAAGACACTCCGTTACCCACTTTCCGCCGAATTTTGGAGGCATTGCGTGTTGAGTGGCGGAACTCAACGTCGCGTTTTGCCTGGACACCAGAGCGAAGAAACAAAAATACAAATTTAAAATAAATGTTTCATTTTCTCAAGTGTGGATCGAAACCACCGCTAGTCGCGTTTACAGTCACACTTTGTGCCCATGCGCCACGACTGGCCTCTAAAAAAATTTAAACATAAAAAATATATCAATGTTGTTGTGTTAATAATAAATTGAGCCATTTTATATCATCAAGAACAGCGTTGTGATTATGATTTTTAAAGTTCCGTACCTTTTAAGGAAAAAAGGAACGCTTATATCACTTTATTGTCCATCTGTCTGCCTGTCTGTCTATCAAGAGCCTTTATCTCAGGAACGTTTATACTTAATTCTACAGCCCCACAATTTCTTGAAAGAATCGTATTTCTACATTTACTTAAAGAAAATTGCCGTTTATATCGCAAGAAACGCGCACTTAGCATCTACAAGTAGCACTAGTTCAGAAAAAAATCTGATAACTATAGATTTCTGGCTGTGTGATCTTTAATAATAATTCTACTATAGAATTTAAAAAGGGGCAAAATTTGGTATTAAAGCTGCTAGTTAAAATGAGGTATCGGATGAAAGGGCTCTGGCAAAGCCAGAATTTCAGAAACAGCTCGAGACCTACAATTTCAAGCCTCAAGCTGCTAAACAATAGGCAATATTAAAACAAGTTAAACAATTAGTGTTTCTCGAGGTTTCTCGCTAACCTGTAGAATGAAGGGGTGCTTTCGAAGGTCGGTGAAATTTTAAGAGAACAACTACGTTTAGCAGCGATGGAAGAAATTTTACAAGGAGATGTATGAATGTGATGACACGTCAGTCTCAAGTAACAGCGAAACGCTGAGTCTTAATATAGCTGATGGTGAAATCAATATAAAAGAAGTTAAGAGTGCAATACGAAGTCTGAAATGTGGTAAGGCAGCGGGAGCAGATGGAGTTACTGCCGACATCATCAAATATGGTGGGCCACGCGTCATGGACTTATTCTGCTTTTTGTGCAATTTATGTGGAAATCAAGGGAGATCCCAGCCGATTGGCGAGGTGCAGTCATCGTGCGCTTGTATAAAGGCAATAGGCAAGGATCACATATAGACTGCGCAAGCCATAGGGCTATCAGTTTGATTAGGTAGTAAAGTTTATGCTAAAATATTAGGGAGAAGAATGCAAGAGAGATCTGAAAAGTTGTTGTGGGAAGCCCAAGGAGGCTTGCAACGTGCTCAGCTGTAAGCAGTAAGAGAGGTAGGGGGAGATCTCGGTTAACTTTCGAAGGGCAAAAACCCGCCGGAAGGCATGTATGAAGAGGTTAATGACAGTGGACGAGGCGAAAGAGGTATGTAGAGACAGTACCGTTTGGCGCTCTGTTCTCTCTGACTACCCCGCTAGAGATACAGCATGAAGCTAAGTTATATTTCTACTTCTTCACTCAGGTTTCAAGACTAAAAGTGGCTTAACTTCGACCACTCAACATGCAATACCTCCGGAATTTGAAGGAAAATGGGAAACAAACTTAATACTAAGATCCCTCTGCCTACCATGCTGTGTGTGGATACCATGAAACTGATTTATTTTTATAAGTAATAAATTAATCATAATAAAAAACTCACTTATGAGGTACATGAGGTAATATCCTATGTATTTTATTAGTACTAACTGTTCTCAATGACTGAGGATCCATAAACGAATTGACTGACTCTGGCAACTCGTGGGGTAAGGTGGCACTTACTAAAGTCACTTGACATCCTTTAGGAGGTATTTGTATATCAACTTTATGATGTATCTGTAAAATTAGGATGATTCTTTTTTATTAATATTTATCTAGTGTTGTTTTTGGATTCCTTTTATTTGTCTATTTAAAAGAAAAATTATAATTGTTTACAATTTTTAATTATTAATATTAAATATTCAACAATAACAGAACTATAGCCATAATGTGACGTCTGATTTTTAACAAACTGGTTTTGAGATTTATCTCCACTTGGTAGAATGAATTATTTTATTTCGTGCTAGGATAGATATGCAGGATACAGAGTGAAGTTAAAAAAACAATATACATATGCACAAAAAGATCTACTTACAGAAAATTTCTTCAACAAATTAGACAATTTATCGACAAAGCTGTCATCTAAGAGTGTATCAGCTTCGTCTAACACAATGTGATGGACATAATGAATTTTAAAAATGCCAGTCGTAACTAATTTACTGTAAGCACCAAGAGTTGTTATTAGTAAATCAGTATATTCTATGGGTGGATTGATCATCTTCTGTTTTGTTTTACCGCCTATTAAAGTAGAAACATTTATGTTTAAGTTTTCTGTGAGACTTTGCGCCACTTCACCTATTTGAGTTGCTGAAATAAAAAGAAATTGATGATTTTACAATGTTTGTCTAAAATCTATTTGTCTCATCTATCTTTAGTAACAGGACAAAGTACAACATTGAGTTCCAGCTCTCAACATACAATTATTCGAAAATTGGAGATGTGTGGGGAATAGATACCCCATTCCGCATGTTAGCATGTTTGTTTGTACATAATGCAATACTGGTACCTGCAGTGATATAGAGCAGAAAAAGATATGAATAAAGTTTAAATGAACATATCTAATCAAATGAGGATGTTATAAAATAAATAAAGAAGAACATGAATCAACCAGAAATACTGTATAAACAGATCAAAGACAGTGGAGTAAGCTAGAGAGGTATAAAGGGACCATAGCTTTTAGTGCTTAATTCTGTGAATATGTCATCAGAGTAAAAAAGAAATCAAATAAAATATTACCTAATTCTCTACTTGGCGTTATGACTACTGCCAAAGGACTATTGAAATCTTCAGCAACATGAGGTTTCCATTCTAAAATATGTTGTATGATAGGTAATAAGTATGCCAAAGTCTTTCCACAACCTGTTTCAGCTGTCATGGAAGTGTTATAACCCTCAATGATAGGTGAAAAAGATTTTGCTTGAATCGCCGTAGGTAAGGAATAACCCAATTGGGATATAACCTCTCTCAATTGTGGACATAGCCCTATTTCTTCAAATGTTTTTCGATAAACTTCTGTTTCTTCCTTTTTATTAGCATTTCCATAGATTATAAAATAATCGTTTTTTGATTTTGCATGTAACCATCCCTGAGACGCGAGTTTTACACCTTCAAATTTACTGTAAGATTGGCCCTCATAATGGTTGAATTCAGGACGTTTACATGATATGATAGGTACTTTTTTCTTCGCTTGGTGAACACTATAATATCTACAATATGAATAGTTTATTGCTTGTCGTAATTTAGACATTTTTTTTATAATTTTGTTTTCACTTTCCTTAAATTGTTATGCCCGTAACTTCATACATCAAAACCCACGATGAAGTGACAGCTGTCAAAATAATTTGACATAATAAGGTCGTCCGTAAATCAGTCGATCCAATGATAATAAAAATAATATAATATAAATAATAATAAAAAGTTGTAGAACTTGGCAAGAAAGAGNAAATAATTTGACATAATAAGGTCGTCCGTAAATCAGTCGATCCAATGATAATAAAAATAATATAATATAAATAATAATAAAAAGTTGTAGAACTTGGCAAGAAAGAGTTTGAACTTTTGGAGTGGTGACAGGTGGAACTACATATTTTATATTAATGATGGCAGCACTAATTAGCGCGTACAGACAATATTACTGTCAATACAATATTGACAATAATATTGTTCAATATTTGGCCCCGCGCACTATTTTGTACAATATTTCGTACTAAAATCTGACACAGTCGCTCAGTAGCTTTATTTGTAAGTATACGTCTTAAGTTTAAAATAGATAGAAAAAAAAGCCGTTATTTTAGTTATTTATTTATCTTACTTACAAAAAAGGCAATAAAAAATGATCACAGACTTGATCAGAACAAAAACTGAGCTTAAGCATTACAATAATATTAATGAACTATAACTAACAGAGGTCATTCGTGGCCACAAGGGCACAAAGTGTGACTACAAAAACGACTGGTTACGGGTTTGTCCCCAACTTTATTTAAATTTATATTATCATTTTTGCTCTGGTGTCGAAGCATAGTGCGGTTGAATTTCACCATTCAATACGCAATGTTTCCAGAATTCGGTGGAAAGTGGAAAACGGAATGTCTTAACACTAGGTTCCCTCTGCCTATCCTCCTGTGTACGGGATACAGCAAGAAGTTTGTTACCAACAGGGCAAAGCGTGGCCTTGAGTTCACTCAATACACAATGCCTCGAAATTTGTGCAGAAATTAGGCAATGCAGTGTATTAACGCTAGATTCCATCGGCATCCTCTGTTATATGCGAGATAATAGAGATAGCGTAAAGCTGAAAAAAAATACTGTTTACTTATATCTATAACTATACATAAAAATAAAATTAAAGAGTCTGTCTTTAATATCAATATGTGTGCCGTGTTTTTTAAGTGCATATAGTTATTTACACGATACCAAAACAATTTTATAACAATTGAACAATTTTAACATTTTTTTCTGTCTGTCTTTCTGTTTATGCGGGGACGTTTATGGGACTAAAACTGAAAGATAGAGGGGGTTGTGGAGCAATATAAAGACCATTTTGATACAATAAAAAAAATATATCAATGCAAAGTATGTTGTTTGACAAAACTGCTACTTCCTAAAATAGTTATCTCATACAACTGTTTTATTGAATTGGCTAAGTCTCTAGTTTTCAATATTTTATTGTTTGATATTGTTTGTAAGTGTAAAATGTATGATTGCATAATGATAAAAAAACCTCGAGATTGTACGATTATAAAATAGACAGAGATTTAGGATTCTCTAATGTAAATTGATACACTCTCAAGCAGCTACTTTATTTATGTAGAAAAAACTACGTTTACAGTTTGCCGGCAGTTACGGTTTACTTAGACAGATGTGAAATTACTAAAAAAAATTCTATTTTATAGAAATTAATAAATTAATTACCAAAACACTTAAATTACGATTTATTTAATGCATAACCAAACTTTACTTGAGATTGCGTTGAGGTATCAATCCGAAATTAATATCAGATATTCAGATTTACAGTTCCGTGGAACATAGAAATTAAGCTTCTAATGAAAAGCAGTCAAAAGATATAAGCATTTATGTATCGTTATTGCTTCATTTTGTATGAAATTCACTGTGCTATCAAAATCTTACAATACAAATAAAGGAAAAAAACCGAAAAGTAAAAATTTATAGATATTTCATTGAAAAAATCATTACAAACTTATATTAGTTACCTTCATACAATATGAGAGCATATTCTCGCAAACTTAAATTTGTTAACTTTATTTGCCACATCATTAAAACCTATAAGTTATTTCCCAATCACAATCCTGAAATTGATACAGAAGCCTCAGTGGGCGAGTCCAACTTGCGCTTGGCCGATTTTTTCTTAAATACACTTAAATAAACATTCATACATTTCAAGCTGCCGTAGCCGCACAGATGCCTCTAGTCTACAATGATATGGCCAAACTCACACAATATTATTGACAATACGTATTATACTTTATTGACAATATTATTGTATATGTGTGACCAGGGTACAATCTTAGTACAATGAAAATGGAAAGTTTTGACGTATAACATTATTAAATTTAGAAGTATATGGAGTATGGAGAGTTTAGACAATTATAGATAATTTTGTATTTAGTAGCATTATATTTCTGTAAATCCGACATCTGGAGTACAGAGGTAGCTCTGGAATTGAATATTTCAATTAACGTTCAATTTGTAGCGACATCTATTGAGATGTCGATACAAATTTAATACGAGCAATAATATTAAATTTATTTATTAACTTTATATCGATGGGTCCTAAGTATAAGGGCCAAACTAACAATTTGGCAATTTTGACTTTTTTATGCCAAACGCATTCTATCGATATAGTTTATCAGGTCAGCTATAAAAAAATAGAAATTTCTGCATAGAAACAGGACTTTTTGTTAGAATATAACGGCCTATCTAGCACTCATTTAAGCGTATAAGGGCCAAATAGTAATTTAAGACTTCTACGCGGGGAATTTCTACACATTTATTTATATTTGGGGCCAATCAGCCAGATTGATACTTATACGCTAAACAAAGCAATGGTTGCACTGTGTTGACTGAAAAAGTTTAGTATTGTTTTTATTACGTTCGTCATTAGATAGATAACAAAAAACGTCTCTTTTTCACCAATTATGAGATAGAACGGCCAAAGTGGTAAATTGGCCCATGTACGTGTTTTATTGAAAAAAAATATACTTAGGCTCTAAAATATTTTTTCACTTTTGAGTTATTGGGGCGTTATTTTTAATTAATAATTGCCCAGATTATGTACTATACTTTTCTTACTGTCCCATTTGCTATTTAAAGCCAGAAATAAGCTTCATAATTGCATTTTAAGTTTGATTTAAGATTTCGCAGTGACTCTACTAAGACAATCAAAATTATACATCAGAAAATTAATCTATTAACATGCTTATTTCTAATAATAATCATTAATCAAGTAATATATCTACTGCCGTAAGTTTCAGGAAAAAAACTTACTAAGAAACGTGACAGTGGATTAATGAATAGATTCAAAACTAATAAGACTTAAAATTACAGAGAAAGCATATATGTAATAAGAAATAGGAAAAATTTTGGTAAATTGTTAGAGCTCATTTACGTTAAATATATTGTATTTGAATAACTTGATGAAGACACGAGGCGTGGTACACTTCATAAGTTTTAGATCGTTGGTCATTATTCTGAGCAATATGGATTTATTGACAACTGTGTCTTGGTGAAGGAGCATAACCATGTGTCTGTGAACGCGACAGGTTTGGGTTCTATTCTCCTCCGAGGAAATAAAATATTTTCACTTCTTCGCTCGAGGAAAATTGCGATGTTTGACATGATTGATGATTCAACGCACAATGCCTACAGAATTCGGCGGGAAGTGGAGAGCAGAGCGCCCTAGCACTAAGCTCCCTCTGCCTATCCTGCTTTATACGGAATGCAAAATAAAGCTAAGAAAAAATTAAATATAAGTAGTATAATAGTTATAAAAAATAACTATTACAAAGGATGATGATGAACTAATTTACACGAAACAATTTATTCATGTATATTATTTGTATCATATTATAATAGACATGTATAATTTGTTTCTTACGTATTATATAATAAAATCGAAACACAGACTACTGGATGCAAGAAGATACTTATTAATATCATTAGCTGTGGGTCAAAAATAATAAATACTTCAATCAGTAAACCTATAATAGTCTAATCCAGTTCAAAATCCGACGAAATAGTCAGCGATAGAATTAAACTAAAAACTGAAGAAAAGTGTGACGATTTCAGATTTTGATCCAAAGCTTAACTGTAGTGGCCAAAATCGAAGCAAGATTTTATTAATGTAAGCGACAAGCATCTTATTTTAACATAATTAAAAACATTATTTCCTTAACATAGGCTATACTCTAAATGAAGGCCACCTCGTGTGCCACCATTTAGAGAACTTCAAAATATAGCTTCTAGATTCGATGATCTTAAACAAAACGGAGTCGTTATAGCTATAGCTAGCTAGCTATACTACAATCAGATACAAAATTTATGACATTAAAGAAATTCTATTTTAATTCAAAATAAAAATTCCCGGTTTATTCAGGTTAAAAACTCAGCGGGACGTATGTACAACTCAACAAACATACAAAATGTTTGTTTTGTTTTGCTATCAATTGAAAATTATACAGGGACCTAATATAAAATATTTACGTATTATAATATAAAAAGATTTGTATTAAAAGTCACATTAAAATCTTCGCACTTTGGCCCTTATACTTAGGAGCCATCGATATATTTCATTCAACTTCGCGCTGTATCCCGCACACAACAGGGTAGGCAGAGTGAATCTAGTATTAAGACACTCCGTTCCTCACTTTATACATTGGGTGTTGACTGGCAGAACTCAACGCTGCTCTCATCTCGGTGTATTATATCTTCATACAAATTGAAAGCTTCAGCCAATTCAGTAAAACAGTTGCATCAAATAACTGTTATAGCAATTAAAAAAATTGTCGAATTAAATAAGTAAAATTGATATAAGTTTTTATTTATAAACCGATTGTAATAGAATAAACTCTATATGTTAACGGAAGCTTGCAAGAATCCAATAGTGACAGACAAAGAGACAAAAAATTAAAAAAAAAATTGTTTTTGTGTTCTACTACATCAATAAAGCTCCCTAAAATCTTTTTTTCTTAAATATCTTCGGAGTACAGACACCGATCCGTTACGATTTTATTATAATTATAGATATTTCGTTTGGTTTTTATGCTATTTGTATTTATTATAAATATTATAGGGGATTATATTTTCTATAACTTTTGTTTAAGGTATTTATTTATATCATAATAAATTAATTTTTAACCAAAAAAAACCACTGTAAACAACGAACTAAAAAGTAAAAAATATTTTTACATAAAGTAAACCGTACTTTGATTTTGTTAAACAAAAATAATTTTTAATAGATTTTACAATTTTGAAGTCGGTGCGGTGGTAAAACAAACAGGCTTAGTAATTTGATATTGTAGTAAGGTTGTTGTAACAGTAATAAAATTATTTAAAAATTATTATAGCCCTAGATTCCAGAGCCCCCAGACCTACGTCAACGAAATTTTGAGGACAACTAAAGTTTCATAATCAGGATCTCTGACATTGACCAATGGATCAATGTTTTGTTCAATGAGTAATTATTTCGTATTATTTTGAGTGAGCGCTACTTAAGCGCTACTGATTAAACATTATGTTAAAATACAAAATACGGGTTTTTTTCGAAGACAGAATTATAATATTTAATTGGCATTTTTAAATCTAAACTCTTGAATCTTATTATACATCAAAGGATCAAATACTTATTTGATCCCTTGATTGATTTATTTGATATACAAAAAATAATGTAATCATATATCATAAACAATAAAAATTGTATTGCGCGTAAATAATTATGGTATAACCGGTAAATCAAAATTACCTCTGAGAGACAGTTGAGCTATAGCAATCTATAGGAATTATATGGAGACTTTGGATAGCCTTTAAACATCTTTTTTGTTATTATCTTTTCTTTATATATTCTAGATAGTGCTCCGTGGAAATTATTTTTAACACGCTTTTATTAGGTCGACCTGTATGTAAGAAAGTAACTAAGTATGTAATGGAATCAAATAATATACATCACATGCACTTCTTATTGTTGTATCATTATGAAATTTGGCAATTATATTTAGATTAGATGATAATACAATGTAATGATACCATCGAGCTGGTCTAATAATGGGACTGGAAGGTGGCTGATGAAACCTTGGACTTCCCACTAGTAATTATATCGAGTTTGAGCTCATTCGATTTGTATCTAACGTAACTAATTCAACCATCTTCCAAAGATCATCAGCATCATGAAAATATTTCAAATCCATACTTAAAGAAATTAATCAAGATACCACAATAGTTTAGACGTAGGATTTTTTTTCATTTCACGATGTTTATCCATACCTGTATTTCATGTGACGCAGTTACGCATAGATACCAACGACGTAAACACATAGTACTACCAAAATACTATTAAAGGTTAATCAACTTTGATTTTTGATTTTATCGTAAGTATCGATAAGTTGTATTTTTATTTCAAACATTCAATTGAATGATTCTTATTGGAGGAACGAAAATGCGACCTAAGGTTTAATTATAATTTACCTAACTTTTTAATATTAATTAACTTTTAAGTTTAATTATAATTGACCTAAGGTTTAATAATAATTTTCACATTAGAAATCTTAAGTGCGTTCCAAACACACATTATATGTATATTAAAACACGAACATAATTCAGTGTATTAAGTAAATAATTCTGTGGTTTAAGCGGGCGAAGCCGCGAGTGGGTCGCTAGTATGTAATAAATGCAACATACCATATTGAGGTCCATCAATCGAAACCTAAAAATAGCCTTTTTTATTTGTTTACCTTTTATCTCATGGCTTTGTGAATATAATGATATTATATAGCAGTGGAATAAATATAATTTTTTTGGGCAAATATTATCTTATTCTTATTTTTGAATTTATTTTTAGTTACTTCATATTTTCGAAAAAAGATATCAAATATCTTTAATTTGCATCTCCTCCTCTATCTAATATAATTTAATATATTGTTCTAATCTATCTAGCCGGGAAAGAAAAAAATATATTTATTACTCAGCATAATCTTATAATGTTCACATTTGTATGTATACATTTTTTTGTATGTAACAAAAAATATTTTTAGACGAGCAGGTATCTAAATAATTAATTCATGATGGAATCAGTAATGACCTTGGCTACATTTATATTTATTAAATGCAAAGATTACACATTTTGTAAATATACAGCTTAAGTACTCTTAAAGAAAAAAGTTTTACACTTCACCTTCAATATCATTTCATGTCAACACGCAATGCCTAAAGAATTTGATGGAAAGTGGGGAGGAAGGGTTTTAACACTAGGTTTCCAGATATCCTCTGCCTATCCGCTATACCCGGGATACAGCGTGAAGAAAAAAAAAGCTTTACGCATATTGCAGAGTAGACAGTACTAGAGCGCCCCCCTAACCCTTCCACTCTGTATAAATTATTTTTTAACAAAAAAACCGACTTCGGACAACGAATTAAATAGTAAAAAATAATTTTACATAAAGTAAACCGTACTTTAAGAGACCAGACGTGGCGCAGCGGCACGAAGTGTGACTGTAAAATCGACTGGTTGTGGGTTCAATCCCCACTCGAGGAAATGAAATATTTACTTATATTTATATTTCCATTTCTTCGCTCTGGTGTTGAGACTAAGCGCGGCGTTGAGTTCTGCCACTCAACACGCAAAGCTCCAGAATTCGGCAGAAAGTGGGGAACGGAGTGTCTTAACACTAGGTTCCCTTTGCCTACCCTGCTGTGTGCGGGATACAGCGTGAAGCTGATTTTTGTTTTTATTTTTAACCGTATTTTGATTTAAGTCGGTGTTAAACTAATCTTACTACAATATCAAATTACTAAGCCTGCTTGAGCTCAAGAGTAAAACAGTTAACTCAAAGCTATTCTCAGAGGTTCTTCCTTGTAGATTTTCGTAGGTTCTCGGAGGTTCTCGTAGATTCCCTAGAGATTTTGTAGTTAAAGTTTATTTCAATGAATATGGATATCGGTTCACCGGATTAATCCGCTAATGAGTGCCCATCGTAGCGATAGGGCTGAACTGACTGTCCAGCTCATGATGAAGATGGCACAGTATCGGAAAAGCGTTGTCATGTTCTGATGATGATGTGACAGTTGGAACCGCGAAGTTTGAAGAGGAAATGATTGAGACCAGAGCTTGTTCTATAGGCTATAAGAGGTGAACACAAATTTCTTCATATAAATTTCCTTTCAATGCTAATTACCACGCCGGGCAACAATTTTTAAAGCTCTATATCATTGATACAATAAAATTGTATAAAAAATTAATAAAGGAATTTAAAAAATGAGGTCAAGATACAAAAAATTGATATTAAGAACAGGTATTTATGAATTTAAATTATACACTCGTCCGAAGCCATGAGGGCCTGCTAGTAAGTTTATATCCGCGTATGCTAGACAGACATGACAGACATTGCTAAGTGGGGAAATGAAATATAGATTTAAAATAAATAAATATAAATCATAAAAGAAAGTTATTTTAGAAGAAATATTACGTATTATTACGTATTTAACTATATATTTTTAAGCACATTACCTTTTTAAAGTAGTCTATAAGAATGGGTACAAAGTTAGGAACTTGTTATCTCTATCTCTTCTCTATTATATATAATAAAAGGATAGAAAAGTCAATTCTGTACATGGTATAAGCGGGCGAAGCCGCGAGCGGGTCGCTAGTAACTTATATACCAGTTACTAGCAAATTCAAATATATTTTTTACTACGACTACCTATGTTACGTCATATGAGATGTTATATCATGCAAGAAACGCTGTATATATATTTTTTACATATTAAAGATTTATTTATTTAATTTTGTTGGTAATTATATACTATAGTCAGTGAATTAGAGTCCTTCCTTTGATAACAACGTTTATTTTATTTTGAATGAATTAGATCTAAATAATGAAAAAGTGTTGATTTTATTGGATTTCAAGTCCTATCCGTGTAATATCAAATATATAAAAAGAAGATATTAAAGGTATTTATTAATTAATTTATTTAAAAAATGTTCTATAATTCAGTGATACAAGGTCAGGGAAGAAAGTATTTTATATAAATTAAAGTTGGTTAAATTAAATATATTTTTTATTATTTAAACTACTTTTAAATAAATTATTATTGTAATTTAAATAACAGTGTGGCATCAAAAACAAGTGCCATAGTAAAAAAAAACAATATTACTATAACAATATTATTTTTGATAATATTGTTATAACAATATTGACAATATTGTCTTCCTTTTAAAAAAACAGTAGAATCTGTGAGGTCTGCGAGGTCATGGGGAGGGGGGCCTAGGCTTGAGGTTTGCACAGATGTGTTCGTGTAAATGTTGTTTTTTTTTTATTTTTCGAGGCACTGCTTGCACTGAGAGCAGCGTCACATTTTTAATTCTTAATATTTTATTTAAGACTGGCGGTCCGCCCGCGACTTCTCCTGCTTGAACTACATGATTATTCATTTGATAAACAGAATTGACAACTATAATAACTTGGAAAACGATTTTTATTACTTTAATCTGTAATCTTCTAATATGATTTGTTTACTACATTATCATAATTTCTAAAAGGTATTTTTGATTGTTATGAATTAAAAAAACGACGAATATTGATACTTGATATATATAATAATATACTTTGAGCTTTGATACATAAAGCTAATGATTTATTATACGTATATATTTTTGTAACATTATGTAACATAATATAATATCTAGCATTATACCACCCGCTATTTAATTAAATTATATTCTGTCTTATACTTCAATATGATATGATTTAATTAACAATAATAATATTATATGATGATAATTATAATATATTATACATAATAATTATTTAATAAAATATAATTAATAATAATTTTGTATTACCATATAAAGTATAATACTTTTATTATTTTTAAGTATAATTATTTGATATCGAGAAATGGAACGTGTCTAAATATAAATTTTAAAAGTGGATAATTTTATTTTAAAAAGAGTATAAAATAGCATGTATCGATTGTACGAGTTACACAAATTTGTGAACCTCTGAATATAAATATAGTTGCATAACGCTTTGTTTTACTTCCGTCCCACTGAAGAACTCTCGCCATCCACCTTCGTTATAATTACGTTCTTTTAACCTATGTTATGTTCGAGTTATCATAATTTTAAAACTCTGTTAAATGTGCTGATGTCAGTAATAATTGAATTTACTCCTTCAAAACAGCCTTAAATGTTAAATTATTGATTTGGAAAAATATTCATAATATTCTTTGTAATATAACTGTAATGATTGCATATTACCTATTCTAAGTACGGTAGAGTTTGTAGAGGTTGCTTATATATATTATTAGTTAAATATATAATACAATCGGTAAATGTATACATAATTGTTACAGAGTACACCTAGAAAGGATGTTTTTAGGCATTTTTATATAATCTATACATCAATCAACATCTTCAGTCAAGTTCGAGTCGTACTCGAGAACCGAGAGTTCCGTAGCAATTGACATTTTATATGAATTTGTAAAATTTGTAATAAAATTTCAAATTTGTAATAGTTTTTTTTTCTGTGATACAAAAATATAATAAGTTATCAATTTTTGAAAAATTTTCGAATTTACCTTTACACGTACCATAAGTTTTAACTTCTTACCCAATTTCATAATTGTGGATCAATGAGAAGTACCCTATAGTGTTGATACAAAATGCGACAAAAAACGAAGCATAAACCCTCGTGTCATTTGATTAGGATAATTTAGAAGAGAGTTCTTGAGAGACAATTTTTTAGAGATTACTCCCAAAAATGAGGGTTCAAGTTCCTCCACGTAATTTTTTTTTATACGTATACAAAAAAAGTTAAGACAATTTATTTCAAACGAACCAACGAACCGAAGAATCTATGTATTTACTTGATATTTCCTTGAAAATCAAATCGTTCCTCATCTCTATGTTGAATTAATTACGAATTAAACTGTGACTATTAAAGGTAACCTTCACCAACAATTAAAATTTGTTTACTTTATAGTTTGTGTATTTATAGTTTATGGTTCAAATTTTATATATTATACAGTCATATATTCATGATTCACGTTTGTAAAGTCATTCTTTGGCCGATAATCTTACCAGCTCGATTCAGAATACGATCTTAAATTAGCTAAAAAATATCCTTTTTATGTTAAATTTCACTTACTATTTTATATTATATTAAAAATAAAATTACGTTTAGCTAAATATAGATTATACAGTTAAAAATACAGATTTATTATAAGTAATAAATATAGGTTCCTATATATTCGTAGACAAAACAAAGCAATTGGTGAAAGTTTTAAGTAAATTAGTTCAGGTTTCGGAGATAAGCGTGATTGAAATTCAAATTTTTTTTTGCTTTCTATTATTCTTTTTAAGTGTCCCATCCTTTCAAAATACTTTTAGTATTTTGTTATATATATATAACTAAAGTTGACATTATCTCTCTTGATAAAATGGAAAAATTTATGTCAGCAACCAGTAGAAACGAAAATAAAAATCGTCTTAGATCTATTATTCGATTATCGATGTTTCGAAATGACAAATGACCTCAAATGACACGTCAGGTAAAAATAACGAGGATGCATTGTCATTGGTTTTGGTTTTTTTTCTGACTCTACTTTTAGAGACACACATATAAATACAAAGTTCAACTTAAGCCTCGCGAACTATACCTATATATATATATATATATATATATATATATATATATATATATATATATATATATATATATATATATATATATATATATATATATATATTATTTATGTTATAAACTAAAGTGTAAACGCGACTGGCTGTGGGTTCCCCATTCAATGAAATTAATTATTTATTTAAATTTATATTTCCATTTATCCGTTCTGGTGTCAAGGTAAAGCGCGGTGTTAAGTTCTGCCACTCAACACGCAACGCCTCCAGAATTAGCCAGAGGCGGAAAGTAGAACAGCGTCTTAACACTAGGTTCCCTCTGCCTACCCTGCTATGTGCGGGATACAGTGTGAAGTTATTTTTTTTAATTATTTTATTTGTTCAATAAGCTTTCATAAAAATATTATTTTCAAAATATTTTTTCTCATTTTTTTTTTACTTATTTCAGTTTCTTTAATAATTATGACTATTTAATATAGTATTAGTTACGCGTCAAAAAACCTTCCAACGATATAAATTTTAGTCTTTTCCTATAAAATTATATTAATATGAAATGCTGCCAATATTTTCGTCTAAACATGTGATAGTTTTTTGTTTATTTTATAAGACGCATCTTTAAAATTTAAATAGTAAACTTACTGAAAATAAAATAAAAAAATCGAGGGTATTTTTAAAATGTGCTTAGAGCGAAAAACTGAGTTACTTCTCACTTATTCTCTTCTCTTCTCTTCTGTCATATCCTTTTTTCCGGAAACCAAGTGTTAAGATATACCGTTCGCCGCGTGAATTCGAGACATTGCGTGTTCATTTCCAAAAGTCAATGGCTCACTTTACCTTACCAGGACGGGGAATTGACTTTGAACTCATTCTTCCGAATGGAGCTCGGACACAGAACCATCACGTCTACAGTCAAACGCTATCATGACCTCAATGCACTTCTTACACATTTATATATAATATAAAAATAAATTATTCAATACTATTTACAGTTTCAGAATGTGGATCTGGTGGGCGTATCTACAAGTGTTTTACTTAGCACCGGTTATACATTATATTCAGATGGGCGTTATAATCATCACATCTTTACTTTACCCTGTCAATTATTATCAACAAAATTCAAAAATGTTCGGTCTGTATTTTTTAGCTTCACACTGTATCCCGCATACAGCAGGATAGACAAAATCTAAGGTCTCTCACACACACGTTTCACACTTTTCGGGAAGTTAAGTGGCGGAATTCAACGCCGCGAAAAAATCAAAATAATTTATTTTTTCGAGTGAAAATCGAACCCGCAATTGTCGCGTTTACACTCAGACGATGTCGCAGTGCCATGATGACCTCATTTGGACGTATGCGGTATACAGTATCATTTTAATAAATGCGAGATTTTTTTCTTTATTCTTGGGAATATTAAATAGAGTCTAAATGCCAACATCACATCTTTACTTTATACTTAATATAGTTATCATAGTTATTTTAGTTAGTTAGTACTTATTATAGTTATTTTTTTAGCTTTTATTCGGTGTACGTAACTATATCTTAATATAATTTTTTTCTGGGCTGGCACTGACATCAAAAATGACGAATTTTTATTATTAAATACAAATAGATATAAAGAAATATCAACAATTTCATTATTATTAGGTACTAGCGGCCCGCCCGCGGCTTTGTTCGCTTTAACTACATGATTATTCATTTAATAAACAGAATTGACTGACAACTATAATGACTTCTAATATATTTTTATATTACTTTAATATGTAAATTTCCAATATGATTTTTTTACTGCATTATTGTAATTTGTATAAGGATTTTTATTGTTTTACATTAAAAAATATGACTAATATTGATACTTGATATTTATAATAATGAACTTTGAGCATTGATACAAAAAGCGGATTATTTATTATACGTATATATTTATTATACATATTATTTATATATATATATATATATATATATATAAATTACGTTAGCTACAGCCAGAAGGTCGAAATGGAGTGTCTTAACACTAGGTTCCCTCTGCCTACCCTGCTGTGTGCGTATAAGTGAAGCTGTATATATTTTTGTAACATTACGTTCTTTTTACCCATTCTTTGTAAAATAACTGTAATAATTGCATATTAAACCCTGTAAAGTTTTTAAATTAGTTACATATATTATTAGCTAAATCTACAATTGGCAAATATGTAGTTATTACAGAAAGGATATTTTAAAACATTTTTATATAGATTTATTTCAAACGATCGAACGAATCGAAGAATCTATGTATTTATTCACTTGATGGTTCTTTGATGATGGTCGTGGCACAGGGGCACAAGCATGCGAATGTAAACGTGACGGTTGTGGGTTCAATTACTATTTTCACTCTTAATATTTTCATTCTCTTGCTCTGGTAACGAGGCAAAGCGCGAGTTGAGTTCCTCCATTCAACACGCAATTCAGTGAAAAGCGGGAAACCAGGAGTTTCTTAACACTACGTTCCCAGGCTCCCTATGCCTGGCTGCGGGATACACATCGTGATCCTAAAATAAAAAATAAATAACGTCTAAAATCTGATCTTTTTTTTAGATGGACAGAACTTTGACTTCATAATAATAGGAGGGGGATCAGCAGGTTGTGTAATAGCCAATCGATTATCTGAAGATAGCAATTGGTCGGTACTTCTAATCGAAGCCGGGGACGATCCTCCTTATGCTTCTGAAGTAAGTGAGACGAAACGTATATTAATACAAAATATTGTAGAAGGATTATGTTACAGAAGTATAATTTTTTCTTTAACTTTATGAGTTTTCTAAAATTTAATAACTTTCGAGTTTTTATTAAAAATAACTTTATCATCGGTAAATTTAGAAAATTTTATGGTATTATAGTTTAATTTTTAAATGTATATAATATTTTAAAAATAATAATTTCAGATACCCGGACTGTCAGTTTTATTGGGAACTACATTGCCTGACTGGACTTACTACACTATCAACGATAATTACTCTAGTCAAACGCAAAAAAACAAAAGAATTCATGCGACTCAAGCAAAAATGTTAGGCGGATCTAGTAATATTAATTACATGTATTACGTAAGAGGTTATGAAGAGAATTACAAAGATTGGGTAAGCCGAGGAAATGAAGGCTGGGATTGGCATTCTGTGGCCCACTATTACAGGAAAACTGAATTTTCAAATGCATCAGACGAATTAAGAATTAGATCTAAGATTTATCCAGACTCAAATCAATATTTGGGTCTAACACAATCACCTTGGAAGGAGCAAACAGCAAAATATTTAAGTTCCTTTAAAGAAAAAGGACATAATGTCATAAGCGACTATAAAGATTGGAATCAAATGGGATATACTGACCCAACATTCAATATTTTTGATAATCGACGCCAAAGCGGCTCTTATGCGTATATCAGGCCTATTATAACACGTGAGAATTTATATATACTTAAAAAAACAATGGTTAGAAAAATTATTATTGATAGTAAAACAGCAATTGGCGTTGAAATCGAAGAATCAAATGGAAATAAAAAAAATGTGTATTCTAGAAAAGAAGTTATTTTATCTGCTGGAGCTATAAACAGTCCTAAATTATTAATGCTTTCGGGTATCGGACCAAATGAAGAGCTGCAAATCTTGGGAATTCAAACAATAGTAAACCAACCGAGTGTTGGAACTAATTTACAAGATCACGTCTTAGTGCCAATCATTATAGCCGGGGGTAACACAACATCTTTCAAAGAAAATTTAGATCCTTTAAATCACTTGGATAAATTTCCTGTCCCAACAATCTTAGGGTTTATTCCGCTTAACAGTGATCAAAAGCAACCTGATTATCAAGTAACTGCATTTCCTTTGCCATATGGTACTATATTCCCTACATTGATGTGCACTAACGTGTTCAAATGGGACAACGAAATATGTCTAGCAATGGCTAACTCCACTAATCAAGACACATTCTTTGCTTTAATATCCTTCCTTCGTCCTCAGTCCAGAGGAACCGTTAGATTAAGGACTAACAATCCTAACGATGGGCCACTTATGTCAACAGGCTATTTTTCTAATAAGAATGATATAACGAACTTTGCAAAATGTGTCAAAGACTTTGCAAACGTTGTGGATTCCACATATTTTAGAAGTGTTGAGGCAAAAATCGCCGATTTTAGAGTAAAACAATGTGCAAATATTGAATTCGGTAGTCAAGAGTATTGGGAATGCTATGTCTTAAATATGGCAGCATCCCAATTTCATTTTTCTGGAACGTGCCCCATGGGTTCTGCAGAAAAAGGAGTGGTCGATGAAAGACTAAGGGTTAGGGGAGTAAAAGACCTAAGGGTTGTAGATGCTAGTATCATGCCTTCAATAGTTAGTGGTAACACACTAGCATCAGTGGTAATGATTGCTGAAAAAGCATCGGACATGATCAAAACAGATAATTTTAATTGTATTAGTGAAAATGATATCGATAGTATTAGTGAATGCTAGAAACGGATTTTTTTAGAAATACAGCGAAGTGAGTTTTAAAAATCTATCTTAGGTATATTGAGAGAACCTTGTAGACAACTAAATTAACCTGTTATTCTTTTAATGGTTTTTGAAAATGCAGAACGACTGATGATAACTGATGCAAGTTATTATTTTATATAAAGTCTTCTAAATTATTATTTGTTAAACAGTTAAGATTTTCAGCCGAAACCGAAACCGAACCCGAACCTTCGACTTTGCTCTCAGGTTCGGCCGAAATCGAAACTTTTTAATATACAGTATAATTAAAGAATAGCTGAAACAGTCAACCTCTTCATACATGCCCTCCGGAGGGTCCTTATGCTTTTTACGTGACCTTCCTCCAGTATCTTCGATACTTGAATGCAAGATCAGTGTAAATGGTAAGATATTAGAAGTGAATGAAGTAGTATACTTGGGAAGTATGTTCAGTAGAGATGGAAGATACGAGATGGATGTGGAATGGATGGATGTGGAAAAAATATATTTAGATAATAATGATATATTGGAAAAAAAAGAAAAAAGGGGGGAAAATATAAAAAAAAAAGAAAATGATAAACAACTCTTTTTTTTATTGTAGATAGGCAAACATTTGTCCGCTATCTCACCTGGTGGTAAGTGACGATGCGAACGATAGTGGAGCATGCTTACCTAGGTAATGCCTATTCACTCTTGCCTTGAAAAGGGCCAAGTTATACTTGTCGGGGAACAGTTCAGCAGGCAGGGAGTTCCACTCTTTAGCAGTTCGCATTATGAAAGTGGAGGCGAAGCGCTGCGTGCGAAAAGGTGGTATATCGACAACATATGGGTGAAATCCCTGCTTACGTCTAGTGCCCCGCAGATGGAAAGGAGAAGAGGCTACTAAGTCATGCAGCGCTGACTTAGTACCCTCTTCAGCACACTCTCCGAAATGTATCCTGTAAAATATCGATAGGCAGGCTACTTTTCGACGATGTTCAAGGCTTTGCAGCTTTGCCTCAACTACCGCTGTGTCGCCAAAGAGCTTCTTGGCGCGATTTTCAATCGAGTGTAAGGTCGCTAGCTGATATTTAGCAGATTCGTCCCAGAGGTGGCAGCAGTATTCCATACACGATCGGACTTGAGCTTGATAAAGTTGGAGAAGCTGTTCCGGAGTGAAATACTGCCTAACCTTGGAGAGGACACCTAGCTTTTTAGCTGGAGTTGTAGCCAATGACTCGATGTAACGTCCAAAGTTCAGATCTGACGTAAGGTTCATGCCAAGAAGCTCAAGATGATCAGTTATCGGCACGAGTACATCTCGGAAAGTCGGAGCAAGATGGAAGGGGCTCTATTTTGCAGAGAATAAACACGCCTGAGTTTTTGTAGCGTTAAACCTGACAAGACTGGCATCGCCCCATTCGGAGACGCCCTGAAGTGCCAGGTTCAGACGATCGGTCATAGACTCTCGACAAAACTGGATTTCGTCCCAGCTGGCCTTGTGGTAGTGTTTTACCTGCATCATCTAGACGCGAACTTTCTGCAAAAAGAGAAGCTAACAAGTTCGCTTTCTCTTCCGCAGTGTGCAAGGGAGGCAAAGAGGATCGACAGAAGTTCGCTTCGACCGCTTTTGAGAGTGACCAAAATGTATTACTACCCGCTGGGTACGAGGCAAGCTTAGCGCCTACTTTTCGAATGTGGTCGAAACGAGCTCTGCGTAATTCTTTTTTGCCTAGTCTAGAGGCCCTGTTGAAGTTTTTCTTCAGTTCGGGAGTATTCGGAGCTTTGCGCGTGCGAGCATCAGCCCAGGCAGTATACGCCTCCTGTTTTCGCGCTTCTGCACGGTCACAGTCAGCGTCAAACCATGGGCGAGCTTTACTACCAGAAGGAATATCAGAGTATGGTTTACAACATTGCATGCCCTGCCGTATGACTTCGGTTATGGCTTCTGCGCATCTCGACGATTCTCCTGAAGAAAAACAAGATCTCCAAGGATAAGCCGAAAAGAAATGCCGCATCTCATCCCAGTCTGCTGACTTGTATCGCCACACCCGTCTTATACCGCAAGGGCCCTGATCGGGTGGTGAGTACACAGATACTAACTTCATCAGACAGTGGTCAGAGGAGCCCGAAGGGGCCGTAACTGCCACCAAGCATCAGTCTGGGTCCGTAATCAGCAGAAGGTCTAAGCAATTTGCTGTGTGAGACTCTACATCGGGGACGCTCGTCGCACAATTGACCAGTTGGGAGAGATTTAGAGATAATGAAAATTTACGCGCCTCTCGTCCAGTGTGGTCAGTCATCTGGTATGGGAACAGCCACTCTTTGTGGTGAGCCTTGAAGTCTCCCAGAACGAATAACTGTGCGGCTGGGTACCTCTGCTGAGCCTCATCAGCGGCTTCGCTGAGATGACCAAAGAGCCTAATTATCTCCGAATTTCCGCTGTGCAAGGGGTAGGCACCAGCATACACATTTTGTGTAGCTCCAGTATCGACCAGTACCCAAAGACCCCTGCTCGTTGTTCGAACCTATGTTCCAAGGAGTAGCCACGGTAGTTGAGGTACGAAGCGTCAGCTGGACATTTGATCTGCGTCTCAGTTAAGAACAGAAGATGCGGTCTTTCGGTCTCAAGGTGGTAGTGGACGGCGTTGATATTTGAGTGCAAGCCTCGAATATTGGTGAGGTGCACTTTCAATGGGAGGACGTGCAACCGCTGTTTAACCTTGTTTCTGTTTTTGTGCTTCATAATTTTTTAATTTAAGAAGAGGGAAGAAGTGAATAGACAGGAGGGAGGCAATTGTGTGAGGCATCTTGACTTGCTTAGCCAGAGGGGCCTCTTGTCTGTCTGTCTGTGGTCGCAATCAGCTCACTGATTGCGACCACAGACAGAAGAGGCTGGCTTGGAGACCGCGGGGACGCCCGAACCCCCCCGGGGATGCTCACCTGATCCTCCCATCCGGTCGCCAACCGGCAAGGTGAAACAACCCGGGATTTTTCGTCAGGTGGCGGGGCAGCCTTTCACGGGTTTCTTTCCTGCTACTTGGGCCCCCAACTGCCTTCGGTCGGCCAGCGGTGAACCGTGCTTCGGATCCCGCTAGTCTCCAGAGCCAGACGCCCGATGCCGCAACAATCATCTGCTCCAAACCGCTTACTGTCAAGACGCAACTGCACAGACCCAACCTCTACTTAGGCTACAACTAGCTGCGTACCTGAACGCGGTGATCCCGTTTGGCGGCACGATTTAGCTTGTAGGGTGGTAACCAGCCTACCACCGGAAAGAGTGTTGTCCATTTGGCACTGCCCAGGGGTCACGTGTAGGGTATCTAGAGTCATGAAGCCCATAATGGGCTTCGCCTACGGACGCGGACAACATTAACTCTAGACGCGAACCAAGGTCTTCTGCTCGTGACAACTCCCGACTCCCCAATTGAGTTTTTATAACTACAGTATAATATGTATGTATGTATTTACCTTTGTATTCTAATGATATTTTATAGCAGTATCGCATTTTTTAAAAACATTGGTAAAACGTCAAATAACATCCTTTTCTAAAAATGAAACCTAGCTAGATCGATTTATCGCTCTCCAAAAATCGAATTATTGGAGCCTTTTTCGGTATTCAGAGCCTTCGCGGGGAATTACGGAAGTTTCTCTTAATTTTTTTTATGTAAGTGAGTTTTAGTTAAAGTTTCTATTTGATTATCACCACTCTACCACTTTGAATGCTCGCGGCGTACTGACCGTAATGCAAGCGACTTTTTGTCTCTCGTCAGAACAGCAGTAGGGAGTTCCATATGTTCTATTTCAACCGCCGGGCGCTTGAAATGGAGCAGTGCGCGATAAAATTTAGCCGCAATTTAAAATCTCTTTTGTGTGGATCTCTTTTGTGGGGGTCGCAATTCGGATATTGGACCAAATATAGGTCTTAAAAATTCCAGTTTTAATTGTACAAAAAACCGGGATTTTCGATATTTTCGGATTTTACAAAGTTAAAAGTTAGTTATTCGAATTAAAACGTGCCTGCTATTAAATCCAGTCTTCTTTAAGATATACAATGGTACATAATACAACAATCCGGAATATTACGACATTAACCGAGTTTTTTATTTAACCAAGTTTGACCGCCCCGACCAACGAACGCACGAATACCGTATTTTCTCATTGCGCGTCGTTGTTGCGCGTCTTTATTGCACGTCATTGTTGCACGTTGTTCTTGCCCGTCGATATTTCAGGTGTCATTATTATTTTTCGTTAATGTTGATTAATAAAATATATATAATAATAATATTTTTTTTTGTTTTAAATATGTTAAATAATATAACTATAAGATACTTATTTAGAATTTAGATATAGATAGATACAATTTCCTAAGTGTGGAATAACACTTTAAAAATGTTTAAAAAAATAACTATAAGATATTTTTTGTAGCAAATTATCATATTATATATTTTCTTTTACAGTATATTTGATAAATATTATATTATTACTAAAGTGGTTTATTATTAAACTGTTTATTATAATTAAAAATTGTGTTATTTAGTATTATAAATGTAACTTAATTTACTACTTCCCTAAAAATACGTTCCTAATTAAACTCTAAAAATAAGAATTAAATAAAATTAAATCAGCTTCACGCTGTATCCCGCGCACAGCAGGGTAGGCAGAGGGAACCTTGTGTTAAGACACTCCGTTCCCCACTTTCTGCCGAGTTCTGGAGGTATTGCGTGTCACGCAGCGCGGCGTTGAGTTCTGCCACTCAGGCAGAACTCAACGCCGCGCTTAACCTCGACACCAGAGCGAAGAAATGGAAATATAAATTTAAGTAAATATTTCATCTCCTCGAGTGGGAATCGAACCCACAACCAGTCGGTTTTGCAGTCACACCTCGTGCCGCTGCGCCACGACTGACTTAAAAATAAGAAGAAGCTTGTAAAATTACTAATTTTGTCAAATCCCGAAAATATCGAAAAAAACCGGGATCCCGGGATTTTTCTGAAGTCGATATCGATACGTTTTGCTTGAATGGTCCGATATTGCGACCCCTAGTTTTGATAATACTTTAGTTTGGATTTCAGGGCATTCTGGAATTAGTGGGAATGCTTCTGCAGAGAAATTAGCTATCCAGTGTGGCACTTCAGATCATTTTACTAATTCGACCCAGGATTTGTTGTCCCTTGCATCTACTCATCTGGACGAGTCCTGGAGAAAACTATGGGAAAGATCAAAGTCTCTGAAAGGTAAGTACTATGCTTCTAACCAACCTTCTATCCCAAGGCGACCTTGGCTTTATTCTCATAAATTTACTGAACGGAGAATTATAGCCACAATTTGTCGCTTGCGTTATGGGCATGCATTTACGTCTGGCTAAGATCAGGATCAGGGGCCATTCTCTGTGTGAATGTGGCCTTGACGACGGTTCCTCTTCTCACATCGTTTTCTCTTGTCCTAAATTGATCCGGCCCTTATATGATATCCTTCCTCATAAAGTTCCCGGCCCCCTTAATGTTCAGTGTTTGTTAATGTTTGTGTTAAGTCCGCTATGTAAATTTATATGCTTAAATTTGTGAATTATTTGTTTATACAGGAAAGTAAGAATTACGTTCCTGTTTTATTATTATAAATAATGTACTAAGATTTCTAAAGTGAAAATGATTAAAACCATAGGGTGGCATATTCGATTTTCAGTAAAAAAAAATATTATTGAGGGCCTTTAACAAAGTAAGAGTACCAGAAACAATGATATTTAAAAATTTTGTCTGTTTGTCGACGCTGATCTCAAAAACGGCTTAACTGATTTAAGAAGCGAAGACGCGAGCGCGGTGCGGGAGCGGTAAGGGAGTAGAATTTGTTTGTGGTCAAACATTGTGTTTACCCATATGATTAAAATCCTTATTTTTCATCGTTTTTGGGGGTCCACGATGGAAGGCTTGCCCGCAGGGACCCCCGCCAGCCCTTGCGTGGGGTGCAATGTTCCATCCTCCATGTGAAACTCGCGAGATCGTACTGCTAGGGCGTCCCTGTAAGGCGCCGCGCAATAGTGTGTCCCCGCCAGTGTGTCAAATGGCGAGGATTGCGGCTTTGGGGGCGGCCACGCAACACGCCATATTCTGGACGACGGAAAGTGGAGGACGGAGCTACAAATAACTACATGAAATCTAAGGGCGGATGGAAGAGAAGATTAATGAATTATTAGATGTGATGGATAAGAAATTAGGATGTTGTTTATGTGACTGAGGCCAAGCGAAAGGGCAATGACACGATCGATTTACCGGGCCGGCGTACAAGAGAGCGAACGGGGCTGTCGAGGTGTAAATGTGTGAGAGGACAATATCCTTTCGATTTTTTAATGCAGAAATAGAATGCAAGGCGATCAACCCGAGACTATTTACTTTGATTTTGATTTAAGCTGGGGATAACTAGATATTCTTGGTAGCGGCGTATGCGCCATTATCCTCTGTGGAGCTGAGGCGCACTCGAGAAGTTTTGGGAGATTGTCAGAGAAAAATATGTGGCGATTTGAACCGATGGCTCGGAACTGCGGGAAGCAGTTAAGAGGGAGTGCTAGGTCAGTATAGTGAGGGCAGTATACAAGAGAATAGATGAGGCTGAAGGAGGAGGATAATATTGGAAATTTCCAATGGTGATGCTGGCGTTGATAATGGCGTTTAATTATAAAGTGAAAAAATCTAAATTTTAACGGAACCCATTCCATTTTTATTTATACATATATTTTGACGTTTAAGGTACACGTATTCAGAATCGATATAGAAAATTGAATATTTTGAAGTATCCAATTTAGCTTTAATGTACACAAGACATTATAGACAAAGTCGTCAACGGCAGTAAAGAATAAAACATATTAAGAAAAAAAACCGTCATATTAATGACGGAATTTTTAAATATCTAAATATTTTTTAACAAATTAAAAACAAATTAAACCTACACAAAAACTTACTAATCTTGATACAAAATTATAGTTTCTTTTAATTCCTTAAATAACGTTGACGTCATCTTACAGGTCAAAACAAAAACTTTTTTTATATTTCACAAATAAACACATCTAAAAACCGATGCGTTGTAGATTACTAAAGGATCGAATTATCAGATTTTCAATATGGATTAATGTTTAAAATAGACATTTTTCGTATTTTTTCAGTAATAAATGGAGCATTCCACACGAAGCGGACAGGTAAAAAAAGTCGAGGTTTCCTATTTTGTTTAATTTTTTCATATTATATGTTAGACATATATGGGTCCTCAACACAATTGCACAATATTTTGATGCTTCTATGAAAAAAATAATAATTTTATTTAACTAAAATATCATGTAAAAGCTCATATAATGAGGAATGTATTCCACTACGCTATTTATTAATAATTTGTCACTTATTAATACTGGATAATGAGATTTGAAAGAGTGCATGTCCACCAGTGACTCACGATTTCGAGCCCCCATAACTCCTAAACTAAACACTATACTATCAAAATATTGTGCAATTGTATTGACAGAGTAGATCTAACATATTAAAAAATAAGCAAAATCGGAGACCTTCCACTCTTTGTACCTGTGCGCATCGCGTGGACTGTCCCGAATATTATATGAAAGCTCATTTTTTATTCTTATGTAAGTAAATGTCTCGTTTTAAAAATAAAATTAAATCAGCTTCTCGCTGTATCGCCTAATTTTGGAGGCATTATGTGTTGAGTGGCGCAACTTTACCCCGCGCTTTGCCTCCACACCAAAGAGAAGAAATGGAAATAAACGTTTTACTTCTATGTAATATACGAAAAACAACCGAATCGATCATTAAAAAATCTACAAAACAATGCGGTATTTCTAACATCTTTACTCAATAATAGTTTGATTACTATACAATATATACAAAATAAACATTCATAAATACTATAATATAATATATTTAATAAGAGAGAACAAATATTCAAGCTTAACGTGTATACCATAAAATAAGTGTATATACAAAACTTAACAAATATTCTTACATATTAAAATATTTAGACGTAGATAGGATATTTCATATGTTAAAGTATTTTTATACGAAAGAACCTAGTGTTAAGTCACTCCGTTGTGCATTATTCACCAATAGAAAATCATAACCATCAATCACTAAGACCTTCGCAGCGCGAAAACAGGATGCTCTACTATGGGATATGAATTATTTTCATTTTCCCGCTCTTGTAGACAAAGTGCAGCGTTGGGTTCCACCACCCAACGAAGTGTCTTAACACTAGATTCTCTATGCATAACCTGCTATACGTTTAATAAAGCAGAAGCTAAAAAAATCATATCATCCCATTTTTTCTTACCATATCAAGGCAATCCCGACATTATAAATCATGGATGCACAGACCGCGGCCCGCCGGTCGAATACTGGTGGCCCGCCGATAGCAAAATTAATACTCCCGTACATTCGAAAAATATTGAATTCTATTCCAGAATAAAACTAAAAAAAATTTTTCGAACACGAAAAGTAATTTGAATCTCGCGCGCGCGCTATTGAATCTAGTGCCCAAAAATGCTAAGTCAAGTAACATCGCTTGCCGCCTTTATATAAAGTTCAAAATAGAAAAGAAATCAAGAATTTTCTACCGCGGTGTGACCAAGCGAGATAGCAATAGTCCCGAATTCCCGATTGCTAGCGTAGGTAGATACACGAAGCTTACAGAGTCGTATGGGCGGTATAAAAGCCACGCTAACCCCAGCGATAGTGAAATAGAGGAAGAGGTAGAGGCGCTCCTGACCTCTTTGCGCTCCCTTTCACCATCACCACCAGCACCACACTTCTCACCAGCCTCAGTGAGGAAGGCGATACAGGGCCTAAAGCCGAGGAAGGCCCCTGGAATTGACGGCGTTACAAACGGCGCCCTCCGACACCTCAACCCGAGACTTACAGCAGCAACGGCCAGGCTCTTCAACGCAATCCTGCGCTTGGGTCACTGCCCCCAAGCGTGGAAGGAAGGCCTGGTCGTAATGATCCCGAAGCCGGGGAAGAACCATCGACGCCCGGAGGGATACCGACCGATCACGCTCTTGAAGACCTTAGCCAAACTATTCGAGAAGCTCCTCTTCCCGCTTCTCACACCGCACATACCACCGCGGCCTGAACAGTTTGGCTTCCGAAGCGGCCATTCTACCACCTTACAAGTCGACCGAGTCATCCACTTTGCCGCGGCAGCGGCAAACAGGAAGGAGAGTGCAGTTGCAGCCTTCCTGGATGTAGCCAGCGCTTTCGATCGCGTCCGGCACCCAGGCTTATTGTTGAAAATTCTTCGTGCCGGTACCCCGCCCCACATTGTGTTTGTCCTTGCCGCCTTCCTTCACGGCAGGACCTTTCGCGTCAGAGTGGACCGTTTCATGCAGCCACCAGATCGCCGCCGGGGTACCACAGGGCAGTATACTATCTCCTGCCCTGTATGCCTGGTACACCGATGATATCCCAGTAGAGCAGGGCTCGATGTTGGCTCTCTATGCCGACGACATCGCCCTGCTCACGAAGAGTCTCAACCCGGACCATGCCACCGCTAAGCTCCAGCGTGCACTTGACCTGCTGCCTGACTGGCTGTCGGAGTGGAGGCTTACCCTCACTGTGGCTAAGACCTAAGCGATTTCGTTTGGAAGCCGCCTGAGACCGCCTCCTCCGCTGCGCCTGTTGGGTCAGCAGGTCCCCTGGACGCCCGCGGCCACCTACTTAGGTGTCACGATCGACCGACACCTAAGAATGTCCGGGCAGGTCAAGAAAGCCGCCGCTGCCGCCAAAGTGGTGCTCTTCAAGCTGCGCCCGCTGCTTCGCTCACGCCTCCCGCTGCGGACGAAAGTGGCCTTGTATAAGGCCTTCGTGAGGCCCCACCTCACATATGCCACCCCGGCATGGTTCGCGCTAGCAATTGCGCGCCAACGCAAAATCCTGCAGGTGGTCCAGAACATCACCTTAAGGCATGTTACCCAGGCTCCCTACTTCGTGCGGAACTCCACGCTGCAGAAGGACTTGAAGATAGAGAGCCTGGAGGAACATATCGGCCGACTCGCAACTAATGCGTTCCGTCGAGCCGATACATCGGAACAGCTGTATCTGCAGAGCATAGCGCCATGGCAGACCCGGCCACCGGATAGGAAGCGCCTACCGAGGGTTATGCTCACCCACCCTAACTCCGACTCCTGAGCTGCCTCCTCGATCGCTGGTCGTCTAAGCTGGGCCTCTCGCAGGAAACCGTGAGTCTCACTCGGCTGGGCTGAACGCCCAGGAGGCACCACAGCTCATCCCTACAACGATTTCTCTTTCCTCCCAGAAACTCTGTAACCACAGTTTTTCCCTTTTCCCCCTCGGCTCCAAGGCCAACCCCAAAGACGCGACCATCTTAATGGTCGTCGCAAGATACCACGGACAGAGGGTATCCGCCCTGGCACCGTTTCCCGACTTCACCTCAGAAGAAGCCGGAAGAAAGAAAACCCGACTGACCGATAATCACGATTCTCGCGCTGACCGCCGAACCGCTCGGACGTTCCGTCTTCGTTCTAGTGGCTCTGCCTAAGTGCGTCACCGATTGTGCGCGCGGTGTAGAGGACGCTCATGCGGACTCCACTATCGTTTGTGCGTTGTATTGTGCCGTGTAGTGCAGTTGCGCCCCAGCCCCGCAGGTGTATATCCCAGCTCCGGCTCCGACCACGAACGCGTGGGTTAAGGTGAACCCACGTCCGATCACGCCCCCGCGTACGTTCCCAGTCAACCGTCTTCCGATTCCGTAGTCGTCTCAGAATTTATAGGGCCCTTCGACGTTAATGAGCTCCGTGCATTCGCCGACAAAATACGCCGATCGAACGGCAACGCGCAGGCCAGAATACAGGCCATACTCGATCATCCAAGCCATCGTGGACTTCAAAGCGTAAAATTTCCAATAGCGGTTTTTAACAGCAATACTCCATTGCCCGCTGACTCGCGTTTCGCGCGTATCAAACCTAGAGCCCTAAGCATCGAAGCTTAAGCAGCAGCGAAGTTTAACGCAAACAGTGTCGCCGGTCAATGTGACCTAATTCGCGATTTCGTTACCGCGCATCAACTAGACATCCTGTGCGTACAGGAGTCATTCCTGAAACCTAGCATTCGCGACCCGAAAATAGCAAATTATAGACTCATTCGTAACGACAGACTCGCCACTAGAGGCGGAGGCATTCTAATTTACTACAAAAAGACACTCCACTGGGTCCCATTAGACCCACCAGCGGCATTCGAAAACATCGAAGCGTCTATTTGCCAGATCTTCCTCACAGGCCATCAGCCAATCATTATAGCTTCTGTTTATCATTCTCCTACTAAACCAATTCTAGAGAATGACATTCGTTTACTCGTCAAAATGGGGGACTCCGTCCTTCTGACCGGAGACCTAAATTGTAAAAACACCATTTGGAATTCCACCAAGACATGTCCACGAGGACAACTATTAGAAAACCTCGCGAACAGCGATGTTTATACAACAAGCTCAAGGACCTAAACCCAAAAAAGGCCCGCGACCCGACAAAATCCCAAATAAAGTATTAAAGTCCCTTCCGATTCAATTTGTATCTTTGCTAGCCCTAATTTTCAATGCTCTTCTAGCAGGCTGCTTCTTTCCTGGAAATGGAGGGAAGCCACGGTTATAGGCATTCGCAAGCCCAGAAAACCCGCCAACCTTCCCTCCAGCTACAGACCCATCAGTCTCATTAGCAGTTTAAGGAAAATCTACGAAAGAATCATTCTCAGTAGATAAAAGGAAATAGTCGAGGCAAAACAACTGTTCATCAACGAACAGTTCGGTTTTAGATCCCACCACTCGTCCATACACCAAGTTCACCGGCTTACGGAACACATCGCGAAATATAACGTCAGTAGATCGATTCGCAGCGACACAGCTGCCATCTTCTTAGACATTGCCAAAGCCTTCGACAAAGTCTGGCACAACGGCCTGCTCTTCAAGGTCCGTCGTATGGCACTGCCAGACTCTCTGGTTCACATCATTCGGGAATACCTGTCGAATCGCACGGTCCGATATACATTAGAAGGGACACTATCGTCCTCTAGACCCGTTCGCGCCGGAGTTCCGCAAGGCTCCACTCTTCACCGTTACTATACGCGCTTTACACCAGCTACTTTCCGCGCACAGATAAAGTCGAACTTGCGATGTATGCCGACAACACCGCCCTTTAAACCACGGATCGCTCCGTTTGGATTCTAGGCGAAAGGATGTAACGAGCTGCCGACGCCCTAGGCGATCGGTTCAGCAAGTGGCGGTTTGAGGTTAACCCGGAGAAAAGCGTAGCCGTCCTCTTTCCTCGTAAGCGTTACGAGACTGTCTCGGCTATTTACCTATAAAACAAACCGATCCCCTGGAAATCCAAGGTCAAATACCTAGGCGTCGTACTAGATTCGAAACTCTCTTTCCGGCCGCACATCACGTATGTCAGGAACAAAGCCACATACGTCATGAGCAGGCTGTACCCACTCATCTGCAAGCGGAGTAAAATGTCACTTCGAAACAAGCTGACATTATATAAAACTTGCATCCGCCCTGTCATGACCTATGCTTGTGTCGTGTTCGCACACACACACAGGTCTATCTTAGACCTCCTTCAGAGGGTTCAAAACAAATTCTTACGAATGGCATCCGGATGCCTATGGTACGTACGCAACATTAACCTACACAAAGATTTCGAGCTGGAATCGCTCAAGGAATTCTGCAAGCACCTAGCCAAGCGGTACTACGAGCGTGCAGATTTCCACTCAAACCCACTCATTGTCGAAGCGTGTAAGTACGCTCCTCATCCACATCCGCGTCCTCGACGCCCTCGAAGCGTCCTTCTGGATCCCGACGATCCAATCACTGCTGCAAAAGCATTTACGATTCACTCCTCAGGCCCACGTCACACTCTCCGCCGCCGTAAGAAGCGGCGAGGCCAGTCCTATGTCACGGCACGTCCGCGCCTCGGCGCGACGGGGCCCGACGGTCACAACTACCCCTCATTAGCGTACGCGGGGCATTCCCCTACGATCGCCAACACTTTACGAGCGTCCATCCAAGCTCGTTATTTTTCTTCAAGGGCGAGCTATTCTCGCTCCCCTCCCAGCGGTGACGCTGTCAAGACCAGTCCAGGTCAACAGCATTAAGCCAATTCGAAAAAAAAAACAGCGACCGACAGTTCGGTGTTAATTTGAGTAAGCGCGAAAATACAAAGCGAAGTAATAAGTGATTGAGAATAAATGCAGTTTAATAGTGTTTCGGGGAGGCAATAATTCTAGTGTAGATTTTAACTCGACTAGCCGGTGTCATATATTTTGATCCACATTCAACGTAGATTTCCTGTTGCAGTGTTAACCCGTCAAGTAACGTGTATAATTGTATTGTGAAATCGTAAGTAAAACTGTTATTAATGAGTGTTTCCCCAATTATTTATACAATTTTAATCAATTTTAGCTTTAATGTTGGCCAAATATTAAAATAAAACAAATAAATTACTATTTTATCAGAATTTCTCTAACTGTAATAATTACGTCATTATTTCAGATATAAAATCTGTATAAAAATCATAAAATTTTTGAGGAATAATATTTAATCAATTATTTTTGATAATTTAAAAAAGGATGGGTAATTTAAGTAGGTACTGTAATTGTTTTTAGGTGCTGTGTCAATCCTAGCCAGGATTAGAACGCAACATGGAGAAGCCAGGACCTAGTAAAAAACGTAAGGTTAAAGATGGAAATCGGCAGTTTCAAGAAATTTGGACTGAGAAATAATTTTTTGTATGGTCGCATAACAAAGTCGTTTGTTTAATTTGCAAGAATTCTGTTGCGATTGCAAAGGAATATAATGTAAAAAGGCACTATGAAAGCATCATCCTTCTTTTACCAAGTTTACAGACGAATTAAGAAAACAAAAAATGTTGTCTTTTTTAAATGGGAGCTTATTTGGTCAGCAAGCTATGTTTACAAAACCCATTCAAGATTCAGAAACAGAGAGATACAGAAGTTAGTTATGAAATTTCTCGAATAATAGCAAAGCGAAGTCGCCCCTTCAATGATGGCGATTTTGTAAAAGAATGCATAGAAATTGCCGCGAAATGTGTCCAGAAGCAGCAAAAAAGTTTGAGAAAATTCAACTGAATGGTACGACTATCCAAAGACAAATTAGGTCTTTGTCAGGTAATATTGCGGAACAATTAATTGAAAAAATTAAGATCATTGAATTTTTTTCATTATCACTCGACGAATCCACTGATATTAGTTCCACAGCTCAACTTCTCATATTCATACGAGGTGTTACTCAATATTTTGAAGTCTTAGGAGAGTTATTAGGAATGTGTTCATTGAAAGGTCAAACCAAAGGAGTTGCTATACTCAATGTACTTTTGGATGATTGTTCAAAAACTGATTTGGACTTATCAAAATTATCGAGAGTTGCGACTGACGGTGCTCCTTCGATGATTGGTGTCAATTCCGGGCTAGTTACTTTGCTGAAAAAGCATCTGCAAGAAAACGCTGAAGATCTCATGCAGTTTCACTGCATCATACACCAAGAAGCCCTCTGTTCTAAAAAAATTGAATTTCAAAATGTCATGAAAGTGGTACGACTGTAAATTTCATAAAATTACGAGGACTCAATCACAGACAATTCAAACAATTCCTTGATGACATCGAAAGCGAATACGGAGATTTACTGTATTATACAGAAGTAAGGTGGCTAAGTCGTGGATTGACACTGGAACGACATTACAAAACATTTGAATCTCTTGAACACACTGCTTCAAGGCAAAAATCAACTGATATCCCAGCTCTACGCTCATGTATCATCCTTTCAATGCAAGCTGACACTTTTCAGATCACAATTGAATTCTGGAAATTACAATCATTTTCCGAATTATAAGAAAATTGCCGAAAAATTCAACAAAACTGCGATTAATTTCAGTTATGTAGAAAAGAGATTATATTACTAGATATTTTGATTCAATCTTTTCAAAAAAGATTTTCGGAGTTTAAAAAAGTGAAACCTCTGTTGGACATATTCAGCAATCACGATTTCAGTTGAAAATGCGCCAGAGTCAATGCAGTTAGAAATTATCGACATTCAAAACAACCAAGATTTACGCAACAAATTCAACGAAAGAGACTTGCTGAACTTTTACCGCTGCATTGATAAAAATATATACGAAAAGTTGCGCATAAACGCTCTGAAATGTGCCAGCTTATTTGGTTCTACCTATATGTGAACAAACTTTTTCAATACTAAATAAAACAAAAAATCGAAACCGCCTTGGAAATGAAAGTTTGGAAGCAGTTTTACTTGTTGCTACAAGTAAATTTGAGCCAAATCTAAAAAAGATTGTAAGCACTATGCAGTGCCACGCTTCAAATTAATAAATTCTTTTTCAATTTTATTAAATTATTATCAATTTATTATTGTCTTTAATTACCTATATTCTGGTGGCCGGCCCGCCATCAGTTCATGATTTGCCCGAGTGGCCCCTAGTCTTAATAAGTCTGTGCAACCATGTTATAAATGAATATTATTTATGCGATTGAGAATCGAGCCTAACAACTTTTAAGTTCAGTGACACATTTAAAAAAAAATCATAGGATCATCATCAACATAAAATTGTATAAAATATCAAGATATTCTAGTACAAGTATCTAAAACGTTTAAGCGCACTATGTTTATAGTAGGTATGCGCAACTCTTCTAAAGTGTGTCTAACTTATATTCTATTTTAAGGCAAGTTAACACAATACACAAACTAACATTTGCATCAAGAAATTCAACACTAATGTAAATTATGCTTCTATATATAAACTAAGCTTTAATATAAATCAGAATAATGAAAATATTTAAATTGAAAAACTTTTAAGCTAAAAAAATGTTTAACAAAAAATATATATAAATAGCAAAAAGCTAACTACTTTTACTCATTTTCTTATATTTAATTAAATAATTATAATAACATTTAAGAAAAATAGAAAAATAAGAAAAAAACTATGTATATTGTGACGCAGGGATGTGCACTTTATGAAGCGAGACTGAAAACACAGCAGGTTGTGTTCACATGCGATTCCCAATCGAGGAAATTCAATATTTAATATTTTCATTTCTTCGCCCTGGTGTCGAGGAAAAGCTCGGCGTTGAGTTCCGCCACTCAACACGCAATGGCTCCAGAATTCGGCCGGAACCGCGGTCTTAACACTTGATTTCCTCTACGTTCCCAGCCGTATGCGGCATACAGAGTGACGCTAAAAAATATATGAACCCTATACAACTATATAAGTCTTAACAAAAGGAAATATTCCTAACTACGTCTTTACATTCACATCAATGCTCAAATAATACTAGTTAGGTTACAAACCTGTAAAAGTATCAAAATTGATTATTTAAAATGGAGATTCTTATATAAATAGTACGACTTATTTTCTGATGATGAAATATAATTAAAGTTTATATAAAAATAAAAATATTTATTGAAATTTCATATAAAAAATTATTGTAGTAGGATTCGAACCTACACTTCTACAATAAAGTTAGCGCATTGTATTATAATAATTAAGTTATACATTGTTATCGAGCTACGTTGAAATTTTCATACAATTATAAAACTTTGCATTTTTTATTGATAATTATATAAAAATCTTCATAAAGAATTTACAAAACGTCTATAAGCCTAAGTGTGTAAATAACACTTTAAAATATTATAAAATAAAATAATACAATGCAATTTATTATTAATAAATAGACTAAGAAATACAAAAAAGACATAATATGTATTAACTAGCTAGCTTCATTTATTTTAATTAATATAAAGTGTTATTCACATACTTAATTAATAAATATATTAAATTCAATATGAAAATGTTAACGTAGAAAAAAAATATTACCATATATACTGTAAACGCGACTGATTGTGGGTTCGATCCCCACTTTATATTTTTATTTCTTCGCTCTGGTATCGAGGCAAACCGCAGCGTTGACTTCCGCCACTCAACACACAATACTGGAGGAATTTGGCGGAAAATGGGGAACAGAATGTCTTAACACTCGGTTTCCCTCTGCCTACGCTGCTGTGTGCGGGATGAAGCTAACAAAAAAACAACAAGAATTTATCGATTTCCTGCTAAGATAATATAATATTTTATAAGAAACTTCAATATTCTCATTTAGCTTGGTTGGTTTATCAGCTGTTAGTTCCAAGATTAAGTTGAAGAAAGTTGACTGGTTTTCTCTTTTCACACCTTTTACAATTTCGAGACGTAAGTAATAGTAAATATAATAAAAAAAAAACAAATTACAAATCAGCCTTAAGTAACTAAACTAGTGTTAAATGAGCTTCTTATAACGAATAAAGAAAACGAATCCATTATTGGAAAAATCTAGAAACATGTTAATCGCGTCAATCACCAAAATATAACTATTAGTCAGTCTTGGAAGACAATGAAGTTCCTTTCAAGGTTTTTATGCAAAGGAAATATACTTTCTTTCATTACCAGTCAAGTTGCAGAAAAGAGCATAACTTATAAATAGATTTTATTTATAATAGATTTTGTTTTTATTTCAAATGTAATATTCTTATTGTTCTTTCTTTTCTTGTAATAACTTTTTTAATATGTAAATTTATAAGGAAAATGTTGCGATTGGAGAAATAAATAATTAAATGCTTTTTTAAACCAATTGCAATAATATAAAGCGTTTTATACGTATAATACACAAATCTATAAAAAAATGTATTTATAAGCATTTGTATAATAATATTCTTTAATCAATAAATAATCAATCGTTAATTTTGCAATTTGACAACATTCATAAATTTATCAACTAAATTGAGATGATCCAATTCAATTCAATTGAATGAACCAATTAAAAATTGAATGACTTTATTTGTAAAGGAGAAGCTATTTTTACTTTTAATTTAACATTTCGAAAGGAACTTCATAAATAAATTGAAGATAAATATATTTTACAAATTGCTCTAAATAGTTAAATACTTTTGTACAATTGGGACTAGACACAGGTACAGTCACAGTCAAAATTATAAACAATTATGATTTTATGTGAAATATTTTATAAAGTTTATTACTAAGTTTAATCCACCAAACTAATAAAACATTTAATATTAGGTCCTTACAGACGGCATTGGCGTTTTGTTTTACTGTCTACTTTAATCATAAATCTCCTCTTCGGTTAAAAGTTCCAAATTCAAATTTATACAACTATTTATACATTTATTCGTGTTTCGTTGACCGTTTACAAAATGGAAAACTTGAAATATCGCATTATTTACGAGTACGAACACCACCGTGGCACCAGTGCTGTGGAAACGGCTCGAAGTAATAAATATATTAATAAATATATTATATTAAAAATATGCTAATTTTTGTTCCTTTACAAAACGCCAATTTCATATCTTAGGACCTAATATAAAATACATTAATTATGTAACTATCCATTACATAATAATTTTTAACTAAACTATTTTATTTTGGTAAGCATTAAGAATAAACAGTACAAATGCAAATAATAAAAAAAGGACAGTAAGGTCACTTTCTGTTTAATATATTGGCAAAATTATGAATCAATCTATTTATCGTATATTGCTTTTTTGATTATTCGTTTTCTTATTGACAATGAGTAACGATTACTTAAAAAATCTCATCAAGTGATAATTATTTGTTCTTCATATATAAAAGTCACAAATTACTTTAAAATAATCAATATTTATTTATAAAACTATAATATAAGTATAATGAACGAAATATCCAATATATTGCATTTATTATATACTATTATGTATATGTTACATAATATTATTTTATATTTTTTACTTATATTTCTCTTCCATTGAGTTAACATGTTTCAGCCTGACGCATATTACAAAAAAAATGTAAAAACTACATAAGGTTGATTTAAGGGATAAAACTATTACATGAAATAAAAATAACATAGCGTATGAGATTTCTCAAGGTGCTTATAAAAACATAAATAACAAATGAAAATAATAAACAACTTATAAATAAATAATTTATAGTTTATAATTTCTAGTTAATAATTACATAGTTTTGTATAAAAAATGTATATACATCATCGCTTAAATAAAGAGAAATCTATTAAAATATTATTAAAAAGTATTACGGTATTACGGTAATTAAAGCCCGTATTTATAACCCTCTCTCAACTCTGAGATCGAAATTGAGAGCGATCTTAGGATGCCGTTCTCATTCATAGAATCCTAAAAAAACACCTCAAGATAAATCTCTGAGTTGATAACTGTTAACAAATACAGGCCTACGCCTTCCTAAGCTCCTATTAATCATGCTTTCCCTATTCTGACAAAATGCGGCGTTATATTCCGCCACTCAATTTCTCGAATTGAGACGGCGAGTACAGGTGCAATGCCTTGGTTCTCTGTATCTGCTACGCCATTATTAGTGTTTTTTTTTTTCTAAATTATGTGATTACCGCTTAAACATAAAACATTTTTTTATGTTTACGCATTTATAATATAATATAATGTAATATAATACACATACTCCATATACTCCATTAATATAAAATTATTTATTGATGATACAAAAAAGCGACGATATATATACATACCATATATTTAAAAAAAATACAATTATTAATATATAAGTTATTTACCAATTAATCGTATAATTTGACTGCGACGGTACAAAGTTCAATTTGAATCGATAGAAAATCTACTTCTACATAAATTTAATAATTCCAATAGTTGAGAGAACTTGCTGTGGGCTTCTTGGAGCATGTTTCTGAAAAGAAATTGTTATATAAATTATATAAAAAATCTTGTTTTATTAATTTAACTTTACACTATCCCGCAAATAGCAAGGTAGGCACCTAGTGTTAGTCACTCCGTGCCCGACACACCGCCCAATTTTCGAGGCATTGAGTGACCGCGTTTGGCCTTGTTACGAGAACGAGAAAATTAAAATCCATACTTAAATTATGAATTAGAAAGTGACAAAATGGATTTCCTGAACGCTTATATGACGTCCGCTTACTCAACCTTATGAAACACATAAAAACAATATTTCTCAGGAACGCTTGGAGATATCGAGTTGAAATTCAAACCATCTCAGTCTACGGACTATACATTTGTGGTTAAATCCTAAAAAATAATCCAAAAAGGCCAAATTGTAATTTTTGTACGGACCCGTCAGTGGGCGATGTTGAATTGCGTAAAATAGAACGAGAGATATCCCTTTCTCGTTCTGGTATGATTTTTGAGAAAGAAAAGTGACAGATCGGCAACGTTTAATAGTATTTTTATAATAGTAGGTGTTTCCGTTATTGGTACTTATTCATAACTGCGTCACACGAAATACAATATAGATAAATATCGTGAAATGAAAAAAAATCCTACGTCTAAACTGTTGAGGTATCTTGATTAATTTCTTTATTTGTTATTTTTTTCTATATGCTGTTTCCATAAAAGGAGCGCAGACCCTGTATGAATAAATACGTGAAGCAAAATATTTGTACACGTTTCACGAAAATATAATACACAAATTTCGTTCGAAATTCGGAGATGTAGAAACTTTGGTACAATTATAGTTTATATAAGTGTTTATAGAGAAGGAGTGCGGAATGCTATCATTATTTTTAAATAATACATTAAAGATACATTAACTTAATAAAAAAAGTATAACACACTACCATACCTTTGACATTGTAATATACACTTTTGTATTTATAAAGTGACATACACGTTGCTATGGCGACGCGTATTATTATACGCGTCAACGGGTCCTCTAGTTTTCATAAAAGTATAAAATAAAGAAGGTACCTGCAATTTAAGCAAAACGAAGTAAGTTGAGTTGTACTGACGACTCTAGAGACTTCTTTCAACACATTTTCCAACCGCTGTATGTGTAGAGAATTGTCTTCAGTGTTTAATACTCTGTAAAATCATATTTTTATTTTGAATAAAGAATATAAATATTATATGAAATTAACATTAATTTTATTAAATTTTAAAAAAATTAATGTAAATTTTTATATATTTACTATGTATACCGGTATGAAGTGAGTTTTTTTTTAAATAAAACACAAATTTTAAACGAGTATTTAAAAAGCATTTTATTCAAAGTAGTTGCCATTGCTTTTTATACATTTTAACCACTTTCCAGGCGATTTGTGGATACCACGCCAATAAAACCAGTCGTCTTTTGACGTAAACCATTCAGAGACTCCCTTTTCAACTTCTTTGTAGGAATCAAATGCTGTGCAAGTGTGCCCCATCGATGAAAACAAGAGGTAGTCAGATAGAGCCAAGTCTGGGGAATACGGCGGATGTACGGGGTAACACTTCCCAGCCGAGAGCTTTTATGGTATCTTTGACGAGTTTTGCCTGATGATTCGGAGCGTTATTATGCAATAAAATAACCTTCCATGGTTTAGGATTCTTAAAATAAATCCATTTTTCGGCCCCAGTTACAATTCAATGCAGTACTGACTTTCTATCGTATCGTAGAAGCAACGTTTTACTGTACTGTTATGTGGTTTTGCTTTTCCATCTGCCTGTTTAGTTTATGTAGCACTCATTTTCCTCATTTTTGGATCTTTCCTACAGCTTTTAAATAATCAGAAATTATTTGTTGTGCAACATTCAACTTTTTTGCTATTTTATTTAGTTTTGTTTAATGGCAAGTTTTTGACACTTGGCTACTAAAAAAAAACTAAGCTACTACTAACTAATTTCGGTATTTTCAAACTTTTTTTTGGTCTTCATCATTCTTCATTTCCACATTAAAATCATTATATCGGGACTGTTGAAACCATATTTTGCATATTGCTTCTGATAGAGCATGATCACCATAAGTCGCGACAGGCATTCGATGCGACTCCGCAGCACTTTTCTTCAAATGAAAACAAAATATTAATGTTTTCCGCAAATCATTATTTTTGGGTATAAAATTAGACATTTTTATTGACGTTTCTTAAAAAATTTTGGCAGATGTCATATAAAAAAAAGGCTCGTTTACAACAAATGTACCGAATACATTTATATCTTGACGCTCACATCATCCCGGTACACCTAGTAGATATACACTATCATTCTTAAATATTTTCCCTGTCACTGCAATGTCGTTTTAAAGTATTCAAGCACTGTATCCAAATATATGATCGACATAACAGTAAATTGGATTTGACACTACACATTGAACAATTAAAATTGTTAAATTAAAATTTAAATTCATACTTGAGGCCGGTCGTGGCGCAGCGGCACGAGGTGTGACTGCAAAACCGACTGATTGTGGGTTCGATCCCCACTCTGATGAGGAGATGAAATATTTGCTTAAATTTATATTTCCATTTCTTCGCTCTGGTGTCGAGGTTAAGCGCGGCGTTGAGTTCTGCCACTCAACACGCAATGCCTCCAGATTTCAGCAGAAAGTGGGGAACGGAGTGTCTTAACACTAGGTTCCCTCTGCCTACCCTGCTGTGTGCGGGATACAGCGTGAAGCTAATTTTTAATTTTTTTTAAATTCATACTTTAGGTGAGAAACTTAATTTTATTAAAATCTCAAGGTAAGCTCAATGTATCCTGACGATTTTTTTATTATTGGGATATGTTATTATGTGATATACATTATTCACTTATCGATTATAACTTACAGTATAAAGAGAGCAATATTTTAACAAAAAAAGATTCAATATACATATAAATTCCTTTTGTAACAGATTTTATAATCATTATTTTTCATTATTCTTAAATTTGTCATAGAAAATAGCCGTCTTTGCATTAAAATCCACAGTAAAAAATGCAAGAGGGCCTGTGATAGTTTAGTTTTATTTTGCTGGAGATGCAACTGGTGATCTAATAAGAATAACGGGAATTCTCAAAAAATCGAACAACCGATTCGTAAAATACTCCAAGACAACATAACATCCTCGGGTATTCCATTCATCGGTAGGAACTTTGTTTCAACATGACAATTATCCTAAACATTCTTTAAGCTATGCAAGGACTAGATTAATTTAATTTTTATTTTTTTTTATTTATTTATTTAATTTCTATAAGGAATAAAATTATAAGCAACACAATTTTTGTTTGGTTTGATTATTATCTTAAAACTTCTTTAAAGCTAGGAGGGAAAATATTTTTGAATGGCAGTATATATCTGCATAAAAGTATTTATTAATATATATATATATATATATATATATATATATATATATATATATATATTTAAAAATACGATTTGGTCATTATTGATATAGCGAAACAAATATTTAGTGCGGTACTAGACTGTTAGGAAAAATATAAGCAAAACCTACAGCTTATTAGATACAAAAATGAATCAAAGAACTCACCCATCGATTGCAGAAATGAGATCATTTACATGTCTGCTATATTCATCCCACTTGCTTGTGAGGGTGGTGAGGGGTTCATTTCCCGGTAATTTGTCATCTATAGTATGTTCTATTCCTAATTCTGTTGATAGTTTTGCACTGAAAAAAAAATTGAATTAAATCAAACTGTATCTGTCACACACATAGCAGAATAGCCAGAGGGGACCTGGGAAACTTTTGTTAAAACACTCTGTTCCTATTAAGACTCTTTCGTTCATCACTTTCCGCCGAAATATAGAGTCATTGCATCTTGAGTGGCGGATCATAACGCCACGCTTTGCCTCGTTACCAGAGCGAGGAATCGAATATATTAAATATTTCATTTCTTCTAGTGAGAATTTAGCCCACAACCTGTCGCGTAGTACCTAGTAAATAAATAAGTACCATTATTCGTCAATTCTTTTTTATTTACTTTGTAATTAAAGTATTACTTTTGACTATTTTATATTTGTTTAAATTAGTGTATATAGGTATAGTTTTAAAGTTGGTTTTGTACGTTTTTTTGTAAATAATTTCATAGTGGTTTAATAGGAGTCTGGGATCGAATTGAGACATTTTTAAAGTGGCTGTAGTACACTAACAACGACATTACACTAACGTTCCAACACTTATAGTACAGAAAAAGTGATGTTTCACTACTATAAAAACTCACATTGTAGTAGAACACCTGGAACAATAACAATAACGCAATGGTTGTGAGTCCATATAAAAGTGACGGTTGTGAAATCGATTCCCACTCGGAGGAATTAAAATACTTAATATTTTCATTTCCTAAAGCGGAAAAAAGTAAGAGTGATTTCGACTTAACACGCAATGTATATCTTAACAAATAATTTCCCGCTTACCGTCTTAAATAGATAAAATTTAAAAAATAAACGTCAAACTTACCAATAGCTAGACAAAACTGTCCACATTCCTTCGAAAGATTCCACAACTTCCTTCCCTACTTGACTTTCATCATTTAATTTTACTTGACTTTCATCATGTAACCTTCCTTGATTAATTCTTTCATGGTTTTGCTCCAATGGAAGTTCTTCTCCACTATTCTTCAATAGTTTCTCAACAGTTATTTTTGCCAAATCCATATATTCTGGTATTATTTGACACTTTCGAGCAATGTCTAAACAAAGTTCTTTGAAATTTGTCACTTCAGATGGTGTTAATGTTTTTGCATCTAAAAAAAATTTTATTGTTAATTAAAGAACACGTTAAGGCCTTCGTTTCTAGATTTCCTCTCCATATCCTGCTATTTGCGGTACAGTGTGAAGAGTAAAAAAATTAAATAAGAACTTAGTTTTATATGTTAGTCACTGAAAACTACCTAATAAGAAAAATATAGCAAACCTTTATTGTCAAGAATTAGCAGGCTATTCTTAAAATCGACGATAATACTTTCAATTCTTGGGAACACTTCACTAAACACCGCCATCCAATGTTTCAGAAGACATTTTATGACATCCATTAAGGACCATGGAGGAGCTTTAAACAATACGTGTTGCCATAAATTGTTGTATTTCGCTCGCATTTCATTCTAGAATAGAGAAATATGGTTCCAGATAGTACAATATTTTAGAAAACATGAATAAATTTAACGTGGCTTTAGCTTAGCTTTAGCTGACAGAATAAACAAATTGAAACAAACTTATAAGCAATTCATTGTAGCTTGATAACAATTTTGTGATCAGAGTGTAATGCCATATACACATGCAATATCCCACATTACACACATGTGATATCGCATCCACATATGTGATCCTACATAAACACATGACACCCTACATCCACAAATATGATCCCACGTCCACATTGATAGCCCACTTTCCAAACATGTGATGTGGATGTGGGATCCACATATATGATCTCACATCCACGCATGGGTTCCCACGTCCACACATGTGATCCCACATCCACCCAAATACATAAAAAGTTTCCATTTTTTACCAAATTATCATGAGAGGCACTTAAAAAAGAGTCCTTTTTTAGGAGTAACGATTATATATAGATAACGATTTAGGACTCATTTAATTCAAAAATGGTTTTATTTCCAAAGTCCTTTCCACATTCCTTCTGAAATAATAAGGGTCTAGATGATTTTTTTATATGTAGATTTTTATAGGTATTCATTAAATATACATAAATAATATCGACTAAATAACACATACAATAATTTTGTGTTTAAATCTGTTTTCGTTTCTGCAAAAACAAGAGATTGCAGGATGTTTACCGTAACTTGGATATAGGAAGATTTTTCTGTTTCAAAAAAGTGAGAAACAAAATGTGAAAAACAATATGTTATTCGATACAATTTTATTAGATAACATGTGAGTGAGTTGATTATTTTTAGGTGTTAACAAGTTCTTCTGCAATTTCCTCCTGTAATAATAACTGACTGAGGTAAAGGCGACAAATTTAAACAGCCTACAGGTTGAAAATGCTTAATTCAGACACTGTACAATGCCATATATGGATTACACAAATATTGAGATTCTGTCAATTACAACAATAATGAAAATTAAATACAGTCTAGAGGAAATAACATAAAATAATATTTGTCAATAAGTCGGGGTTCGATCCTGGGGCTTATTTTTTTAACAAATTTATTTAATTAGGTTCATATGTATTTTATTTTATACATATCTTCAGACACTGTACAATGCCATATATGGATTACATAAAAAAATTAATCGAGGTTCTGCCAATTACAACAATAATGAAAATTAAATACAGTCTAAAGGAAATAACAAAATAATATATGTTAATAAGTCGGGGTTCGAATCCTCGGGGAATGTTTTTAACAAATTTAATTAATCAGCCTCACATTTTTTTATACACATACGATAGTTCTAGGTTCAAATCAATTCAATTACATATATATTTTGAATATATTTATTTTCTAGCTATACACAAAAAATATTACTAAGTGACAAATCACTCAATAAAAAAGTCTAATGAAAAACCTCACCTCTAATATATTAGCCAACAATCTATACATGTTTTGTTGATAGCATTTGACATTCGCCAATAAGTCAGGGTTCGATGCTTGCGGCTTGATTTCAATTAGCTTCTTCAATTCATGCACGTCGATCCTTTTTACGCCATTTATAGTTGCTTTTGTGCAGAGATTTTTGTCGTTTGATACTAGTATCTGAAAAATTATGTAATCAAAATTTAATATGCACTTATAATAAATCTGTAGAAAAGTCGTTCCTGTACCTTGAAAATATTTAAAAAAAAATAGCCAGGGTGTTAAAGGATAACTAACAGAATCCATTTCCAACATTTTTGGAATTTTTGTCTGTTTATCGGTTTATGTAAACACGTATCACGTAAAAAGTACACAATAAATTTAAGCAACTTTTATATAATACATAAAAATTACAAGTAAATCAGAGTAACTTTTGGTGTTTATTTCATTGTAATCGCTTCACTCTATCAAAAGATATAAGCAGTGGCGTAGCTAGGGTATTTGCTGCCTGGTGCAGCTTAGGACTTGATGCCCTTTAAAATGGTCAAAATAATTTCAGATTTCAAAACACAGTAAAGTAGATATATACGGCATTCAGAGGGTGCACTGACTAATATCTGCCCGATATTTGTTCTTGGGCATACGGGTACGCGACCCCGGATCCTCAAGCCACCACTTGTTATAACCTCCGTCCAGTCCGTAAAAGTGGTGTCCCCCTTCTTTTAATCCCCTCCTTTTTCCTACCCTCTCCTTCTACCCATCCTTCCC
>JAAIXJ010000932.1:0-21323 GCA_013403705.1 Heliconius hermathena | reverse complement strand
AAAAAATGCTCTGACACTGTTTATAAAAATATCCCGCAGTATTATTTCATAACTTACAAGCGACACGTACCGACATTGCACTATTGCACCTGTATGTTGCATGTATGTATGTGCCAAGGGTATTTTAGGGTACATACCGCAAAATTCTTATAAGATAACTTTGTTGTTTGCCTGTCTGTCCGTCTGTCAAGACAATTTTGTCGGTTAAAGGTTAGATACCTCAATGTTCAAGTCTATATTCCCTTAGAGCACAAAAAAATCTATCTTCTAAATCATCGCAATTAAGTGACGATGAAATATGAGGGTTTATGATTCGTTTTTGTCGCATTTTCTATCATAACTATAGGGTATTTGTTAAGAAAGAAAAATACTTATTAAGAAAACTTATAAAAATTTGAAAGTAGCGGAACTCGAACCCGCGCCTCCTGGAAACAGACCATCGGTCCAGGAGGCGCGGGTTCGAGTCTCGCTACGTTCAAATTTTTATACGTTTTCTAAATAAGTATTTTTCTTTCCTAAGTGTGGAATAACACTTCAAAAATGTCTAAAAAATATTTGTTAAGAAGTTAAAACTTACGACACGTATAAAGGAAAATTACAAAATTATTTTCCAAAAATTGACTACTTATTGTATTAGTGTCACATAAAACCATTAGGTACAAATTTTAATCTGTACTTAATTTGATACAAAATGACAGCTTAATTAGTTATTCTTTTGGTGTAGCTCCATTCATAAAACTGGTACGGAACTCTCGGGTCATGAGTACGACTTGAACTTGACCGAAAATGTTGATTATTTTATAGATTATATAAAAATTGCTATTATAAAAACGTGCTTTCTATGTATATTCTGTATACCAATTATATATTTAACTAGTAATATATGTTACTAATTTAAAAACTGTACAGAAGCTAATATAAGTTATTTTACAAAGAATATCGTGAATACTTATCCAAATCAATTAATTAATAATTAAGGCTGTTTATAATATCTATATTTCTTAAATGAATAATCATGTAATTCAAGCGGGCAAAGCCGCGAGCAGGCCGCTAGTTATTAATAAAAATCAAATCGTAAAAGTTACTATTTCATAATTTTAAAGCCTTATTATCGTACAAATTAATATAGACAAAAAAATTGAGAACAGAGTGTCTTAACATTAAATTTTCTTCACTCACCACATTTTTCCCCCTTTCCACTTGTTGTAATGAACAATTGAGTATTTCATCGTCAGGCACTTCACACGGGTAGATATGAGAATTTGCATCACGTAGGGATTGACCTTAAAAAAAATAAACATATATGGCTATATTTAATCTGAAACTAGAAACTTGATTAATTTGTGTAAAAATGTTTTGTGTGTTAAATTAATATTTAATGTTATGTTTGTTTCACAAAACGAATAAAATGTAAATAACGGAGCTACACGCTTTATTTCACACAGAGGAACTAGTGTCAAGACATTCTACTTTCCACTCTCCGTCTAAATGCGTAAAGAGTGGCGGAGTGCATCCGTGGGTGGTTTTTTAATCAAAATTAAAATTATATATAATAATTATTATAAAATAATAATTTAATGATATTTCTTCTTTGGAGGGCGTCGTGGCGCAGTGGCAGAACGTCTGACTAAAACGCGTAAACGCTACGATTGTGCGTTTGATTTCCACTCCAGGGAATGAATTGTTTAATATTTTAATTTCCTTGCTCGGGTAATAGCTCAAAGTACGGCATTAAGCTCCGCCACTCAACATGAAATGTCTCTGATGACAGGAGTGCGTGGGAAACATTAAGCATTAAGTTTCCTCTGCCACCCTGCTATATTTGTGATAAAGCGTGCCATTTCTTCTTTTTACCCGACTGGACAAAAACAGGGTTATGTTTTTAACGTCGTGGCGCAGGACACAAAATTGCGCGACAGGTTGTACGCGAATATTATTGGATATATTGATTTAGTTTATGGATAGATTTAGTAATGATTTATATTTATTTATAATTTACTTGTTTATACCTTTTATCCTATTATTTTCAGGCAGTGATTTATATAAATAATCCATGGCTGCTTTTGCTCTTTTGCATAGAACACCATTTCCATTGTTGTTATCTTTTAATCTGTCCAATTCGTTTATAACGCGCCATGGAATTAAGAGGGTGGGCGGTTCACTGTAACCTGAAATAATTATATGTTATATATTATTTTATATCTTACAATTAGTACAAAAATTATACAAAAATACAAAAAAAAAATATAAAATATATCCGCCTGTTAATGCGATGGTTTCGGATTCGTTTCCCATTCGATTTTTTTTTGTTTTTCTTGAATTTCCTCACTTTCTTTTAATAAATTGCAGCGTCGAGTCCCACCACTCAACGCCCAATGTCTAGAATACGTAAAACAGTGATAGGCTCTCTGCTATCTACAGGATTGCCAGGATAGTGTTTTAGCACATTACAAATATTTGTGAGAAATTTTGGGATGCGATGTATACTTTTTTAGCTTCACTCTGTATCCCGCACATAGCATGGTAGGCGGAGGGGAACCTGGGAGGCTGTGTTAAGATACTCTTTTCCCATTAAAATACTTCCGTTCCCCACTTTTCGCCGAATTCTAGTTAGTTATTGCGTGTCGAGTGGCGGAAAGCCACGCTTTGCATCATTACCAGAACGAGGAAATGAAAATATTAAATATATGAATAAATAAAAATATTTCCTCTTTCCTTTCCTCGAGTCGGAAGCGAACCCACAACCCGTGGCGTTTACAGTCGCATTTTGTGCCCCTGCGCCGCAAAATTGGCCTCAAATTAGTACATTCAAAATATGTTGAAATGCACATGCAATGATTGTAGGTACGATATTTTTAAAGACAATGTTTATATTAGATAAATAAAAGATATTTATTCCATCAGTGTAGTAATAGAGTATGTATTTTGTTCGAATCCGCATGTGAAGTACAACATGTACAACATGTACATATGTACCACTAGATTCTCACTAGATTAAAAATAATCAATATAATAAAAAATCAAATTTAATTAAGAAATTGCCTTAAGATAAATAAATCAAACAAACTTACCTCTAATATGTGAATTAAGAACATGCTTAATAAAATGTAAATCATATATAAATATATTAGTATCAACAACCAAAACTAAATTTTCTCCTTCACCTATGTTATCCCTTTGAATAGGAGGAGATTTTGGTTTTATCTGTGAATAAGTAATTAATATATTAAGCGATTATTATATAGGTAGGCCCTAGTGCTAGGACACTCTGTTCTTCACTTTCTGCCCACATTAAAGGCATTGTGTATAGTGCCTCAAGTTCTGGAGGCATGGCGTGTTGAGTGGCGGAACTCAACGCCGCGCTTTGCCTCGACATCAGAGCAAAGAAATGAAAATAAAAATGTAAATAAATATTTAATTTCGTCGAGTGGGCATCGAACCCACAAACCTTTCAATTTTACAGTCACACTTTGTGCCCCTGCGCCATGACTGGCCTCATCTCTCTTCTCATCATTCTTAAATTATTAACACATAGCTCAAATAATAAAAAATTGTTGTATAACAACAAAAGTATTGGTATGTTTAATCCCCATTCGAGGGATTTCATTACAGTAAGACATGTAAATAATGTCTAGTAAATTAAAGAAGAAGTATACTTTAGTAACACTTCTTCTTTCTCCCTGATAGTGTGAAGCCTTTTATTTTATATTTAAAATAGTGAATATGTGATTTTTATACCTCTCTGAAATCCTCCACTTCCATGGCTTCACTCATGTTTTTTATATCTTCTGTATCGACTTCACAACTTTTCTCACTATTACATAAAAAACTGCAACTACTATTCAATTCTTTCTCTGTTTCCAAGCTTAAACTCATTCTTAAGTTTTCCATTCTCTCTTTAGCTGAAGAGAACTGTTTGACTTCTTTGGATGTAGACCCTTTGTATGCCAATTTTGATTTAATGGCTGACATTAGTTTACTAGCTTCAGAAAATTGAGGGGGTGTGGCAGGATGTTTGGAATATGGATATTCTGTAGTTTGACTGCAAATACCTTTTTCTATATCGGCAAATGTATCTTTTTGTTTCTCTTTACTACAATACTCTTCTGGTAATTGAGCTTTCATGGAAGATATAATTTTATTTGCAGCAAAAAATTGTGATGGTGATGGAATAGATTGTAAACTGTCACTACTCGGTGATTGAGTTGATTTAGACTCATTAAAACTTGGACTATTATCATTTCTTTTATGACTTTCATTAAATTTTGGACTTATTTTTGGCTTTTTAGGTAAATCAGGATCCTCTTCTTCTTTAGCTTCAGAGTTAAGTAATGCTCTAAGTTGTGATAATCTTGTATTAGCTAAGTTTTTAACAGGAGATTGTTTCATTGGAGTCTCATTTTTATTGAAGCTCTTTGAAGGTGTAGTTTTTGGAGTGCTTGTGTGTTTTGGAGACTCATTGCGTTTTTGTTCACTGTGTGATGTGGATGATCTTTTGCTGGTATTTGCCAAGGAACCAGATATGTCTAAATGAATAATATTATAATTAATTTTTATCCAAGTAAATACCTAATGTTCTGCTTTAAGGTCATTAGTCATAAAAAAAACATGTAAAGACATAAATGTTTAGTTACAACAACAATAAACATATAAATATACAAACCATGTTTCGTTCTCTTTTTACTTGTGTTATCTTCATGGGAGTCACTTTTTCTCTTTGTCCCCTTTTTCGATTGCTCTTCTCTTTTTCTCTTCTCCAATCTCCTGTGTTTCTCCTTTTTACTATTTTTTTTATCAAACTTGTCATCTTCCTTTAAATAAGAAAACCCAAATATATCGTCAATAAAATTGTCATTTTATCCATAAATATTAATTATTGAAACGTAACGATTGTAAATGATAGAAGTGTTTAGTTACAAAAAAGATGAAATTAATAAAATATGCCAGAAAAAACTCGTTAAATTATGCTATTATTTCGTAATTCACCTGCGGTTGTGACCACGAAGATTTTCCAGTTTTCTTGTTAAAATAATATTTCCTTCCTGGAATAGACTTAGATTGACACAAAACCCATCCATCCGGTAACTTATTGTCCTCATTTTTAACAGAACTCATTATATGAAACAACAAATAATTAAACAAAATTCATCAAACCTAACAAGATCGTTGGGTATGTTGATCTAATTGTCAAATATAGTGTTGTCCACATCGAATAATACAAAAAAATGGGGTAGGTAAGCAAAACAAAATGTAACTGAATAATTATTTAAACAATATCTTTGTTACAGGTGGTTACTGTGAAATATAACAATTAATAACAGATTATTTCTATACTAATTACGACTAAGCTTTATTCGTAATTTTCTTAATATTACTCACTTTTTTTCAGTAACTAAATCTCATACAAAGTCAAATAATTTTATTCAAAATAAAAAGTTACATGCTTAATTTTTTGAATGTCAAATAATTTACCACCAGTTCACTTAAGTTAATGCCTCAGACCTGAGAAGAACTGGCGCAAGAAACATAGCGGGATTTATTTTTTTAAATCAATTATACAAAAACACATTTTAACATTTCTGACAATGATATACTAAAAGTAAACTTAATCAATATATTTTATATTTTTCTTTAATAATCATATGATTTTATTTTAACATAACAAAGCTCTTTTCGACTTATTTATAATCAATTAAGTATCTATATATATAAAAGGACTTGTGCTGACTGACTGAGGTAAGACGCACGCAGAGCCGTAACCGCTGATGGTAGAAACGTGAAATTTGGGCAGATGTTTATTTTCATATTCTGGACATCCACTAAGAAGGGAATTTGAAAAATTTTAACCCTAAAGGGATGAAATAGGGGTTGAAAGTTTGTATGGAAAAAAAATTTAATCTGTACCGATTTTTATAAAATTTGAAATTCAGACTCTTAAAAATATTTCATTGAACACGTGTTTCATGGTTTTTAAGAATTCACCCCCTAAGGGTTCAAATAAGGGGTTGAAAGTTTATATGGAAAAATCTTTAAATTGCCACCGATTTTTATAAAAATTTAAATTCAGACTGTTAAAAATATTTTATTGAACACGCGTTTCGTGGTTTTTTTAGAATTCACTCCTAATAAGCGGGCGAAGCCGCGCGCGCCCTCTAGTCATGAATAAAACAAAAATCAAATGCTATGATAGGCAACATTAGATATTTTTGTCATTTTAAACAGCTGATATATCACATAACCTTTAACAATATTCCGTTTTCTGTAAATAATTGATATTTTACATTTAATAAAAGAGATACAATGGAGAAAATAATAAAAATTGGTAAAACACTACGTAATAATTGGAAAAAGTCGGTGTTTGGAGCAATCATCGTTTATTACGGTGCGGCAAATCTGAAAGAAAAATATGAGTAAGTTTAAATGAGATTAAGTATTAATATTCATTTATATGAAGAGAGAATTTTTTAAAATTTTCATTTCTTTGTTCTGGTGTCGTGACAAAGGATCTCTACTAAATAATTTCATATTTTTGTTGTTAAAATAATGAAATTACAATTTACTTCACAGAATAAGCATTTTAATGCAAGCAGCATGTAAGGAAGCCTCAAAATATGGCGACTCATTAATACCCATGGACAGGAACCCAACGCTTGTTACTGTTATCCTAAATCCTGTTGCAAATAAGCGTAAAGCTAAAAAGGAATATGAGAAATACTGTGAACCAATATTGCACTTGGCAGGATTACAAGTGGATGTGATACAGACTACATCAGAGGGACATGCCAAAGAAATTGTTGAAACATTAAAGGGTACAGAAGCTATAATAGTTGCAGGTGGAGATGGTACCGTGTCTGAAACAGTTACAGGTAATTGTTAAAAGGCAAAACATATATATATAGTATGTTTTCTCGTATTTTACTTCGAGTTGGGATCTATGTTCTTTTAATCTAATGAAATTAGGGATTAAAGTTTTTTAAAAAAACAAGGGGAACGGAGTGTCTTAACCCTAGGTTCCCTCTGCCTACCCTGCTGTGTGTGGGATACAGTTTGAAGCTGATTTGATTTTAAAAAAAACAAGATAAAAGCTTATTGTCTATATGTTTCTACATTATAGGAAAGAGATTCTACATAATTGCAATAAGTGATATGTGTCACTCAATAAAAATACTTCCACTAGTTTTCTGCCAATACGGGCCGTTGCCTATTAGCAACTGCCCCTGATTGACACAATTCCACTGCTTTTATAGTCTTTATCTACATTTACCCTCTTTTATACGAGTCCACTAACATTATTGTATATTAGTTATGATAATTTTAAATCAATGTCCTCCTCAAAGCAATTCATATTTTTTATTTTCCAATTCCAAATTGTTTTCAAACACACTTTCATATGAACTTAGTTTGCATTATACTAGTGTTTCAGTTCAGTACTGAGTTATTTAGTAGCTAAACGTGTCTGAAACTAAACACTGACAATTTAGTTTAGTAGCTTAGCTTAGTAAGTAATTTAGTCGAATCGATCGATTATATTCTATTTTTTCGATCGAGTAACGGCCACCACGCGTCTGTGCTCTCTGGTTTACTGATTAAATAGGTACAAACCCGCCTAATAAGTCGTGCGTTAGTTGCCATAAATATGTAAAATATGTAATTTTTTTTGTATTTTTTTAACGACATTGCAATAAAATTGACGAAACAATTCACACTTAGTTAAAGAAAAAATCGTTAATGTGGTATAAAGGATTTTTACTTCCAAAGGGGATCGCACCCACAACTCTCAATAGGTTTTTTAAATTAAAAATTGATTCATTAATTGACAATGAATTGAACTCGGGATTTCCTCGAGCGTCATAGAGACCTATTGGGTTGCGAAGCTTAGATGATAACAAGAAAAAAAATCATATAATACATATCTTTTGATCGGTGGGGTGAGCGGCTATAGATTTTCAAAAAAACTGTTGCATGGATATACTCGAGCGCGTCAGATATTGATATCTTTCATTTCCTACGTATTGTTAAAAATGTAAATATTATATTAGGACCACCTAACACTTCAATGGGAAGTTCTACTCCACCCGCCGTATTCACCGGACATAGCCCCCTCAGATTACCACTTGTTTCGGTCGATGGCGCACGGTTTAAGCGAGCAGCGCTTCCATTCTTTTGAAGAAGCCGAAAAATGGCTTGATTCCTGGATTGCCTCAAAAGATGAGTCGTTTTTCCGACGGGGGATTCAATTGCTACCAGAGAGATGGGAGAAAGTGGTCTCTAATGATCGACAATACTTTGAGTAATGTCATTGAATGCATTATATTTTAAATTAATTTTTTTAAACAAAAAAAACAGCGAGAAGTTATTCAACATTCCTAATATGTTAATCTGACTGTTTCCATGTTGGGTGTGGTCGTACGTAAGAGTTAAAAATGAAAAAAAAAATGATCGAGCGCGTCAGATTTTTTAAGGGGGTGTTAAGTGAACCTGAAACAAAGCTTTTATATAATAATCTGACGATTTGGATGTGATGGAAGCTCGCAGTAATGTTGAATATCCAAAAACAATTTCGTCACTTTGAAATACTCAAGCACGTCAGATAAGTAGTTCATCTTCATACCCTAGTCGTGCTATCTCATAATCTGACGATTATGTGAAGGGACTTGCCTAATATGAGAATTTTTTTTTAAATGATTGATCGTAATCAATTAAAAAACTCAAGAAATATCCTGTAAATAAAAAAGTGTATGTTTGAATTAGAATACTTGTATTTATGTAATAAGAAAATAACTATAATATTTTTAAAAAGTATTTTTTTTTAATTATTATCTTCATCGATGAGTAAGGAGGAGTAATAAATAGAGAAAGACTGAGAGAAGAATATAAACACGGAGAGAGGAATATTGGCAACCCGTAGCTGCATTAAACTTTATCGATCAATTTTTATTACTTCGGTTGGAATTCTTCAGATTATATGTTTTTCGTCCTTCCTTGAATCCTTGAATTATTCCCTTCAAAATTAAAAAAATTAGCCACGCTCGAGAATGTCGAGATGCTTTTTTTTAAACTTTGTAGTTGTCCCCCTTCTTTACGTCACTCTCAAATTGTCAGATAAGTGGAATATACATGATGTAGGATGTAACTAACTCACTATACCTTAAACTGACGCGCTGGAGTATTTCAAATGATCATTTTTTTTACTAATCTGATTCTTTTAGACGGGCGGCCATACATATGAGGCTCATATTCGGTGGAAATACGTAACCAAGTACAAGGAATTCCCCAATATATTAATCTGTCGCGCTTTAGAAAGTCCCCTCTTCAGCTCCTCTAACATTTATATTATTTTACAGGCTTACTAAGGAGAAATGACAAGGCCAACAGATTTCCATTAGGTGTCCTACCTCTCGGTCGTACCAACAGTCTCGGCAACGATCTATTTCCTGGAGGCGATGGTGTAGAAAAAGTAAAACAATTAATTCAAGCTTGCATGGCTATCATAGAAAATAATACAACTTGGAAAGATGTCATGAAGATTGAACCTTTGGCTGATGAAGATGAAAATCCTAAACCTAAACCTATTTACGCCATGACTTCTATTGAATGGGGAGCTTTCAGAGATACACTTGCAAAGAATGATAAATATTGGATATATGGACCTTTAAGAGGATATGCGTCATATATTTTTAATGGCTACAAAGATTCTTTATCTTGGGATTGTAGTGGAATGTTAAAATATACACCACCATGTGTAGGTTGCAACAATTGTTTAACTAAAATGCCTGAAGTTAAACGAAAATGGGCGTTTTTCATACCGACTAATGAACCACAGAAAGAAGTGATTGAAATTGTCAATCCGGAATGTTCAATAATAAGCGAATTGTGCTTCAAATGTACAGATTTTAGAATTCAACCACAAAATAAAGATGGAATGTCGGTGTTAAGTGTTGGTTTAGGGAAAAATAAGTACAATTATACAGAATTCGTGTCAGAAGGATGGAGGCGGTTAAATGGTAACAGTGATGTTCCAGAAGCAGTCAAAGCTAGGACATTAGAAATTCATCCGTTAGAAAATAAACCAGACGTAGTGATCGCTATAGATCAGGAGGAATTTGAAGTAAAACCTGTCAAAGTTACTGTTTTACCAAAAATGGTGAAATTTTTTTGTAAATCTGAAGTAAAGGGTTGAAAGTTACACTGTTTTATTTTTTTTTTTATTCTTTCTTTATTAGTTTTTTATTTAAATAATTATATAAATCAAATAATATTAGAATTAGTCAATACATATATAACCAAAATTATAACTCAAATGTGTAAATTGGCTTTTGGGCTAAGATACTTTCACTTAAAATTAAAAAAATAAATCAGCTTCACGCTGTATCCCCCACACAGCAGGGTAGGCAGAGGGAACCTAGTAGTAAGACACTCCGTTTCCGTCGAGTTTCGTCGAGTTCTGGGGGCATTGCGTGTTGAGTGGCGGAACTCAACGCTGGCCTTTGCCTCGACACCAGAGCGAAGAAATGAAAATATAAATGTAGATAAATATTTCATTTCCTCGAGTGGGGATCGAACCCACAACAAATCGATTTTACAGTCACACTTTGTGCAGTTACACTTTGTGCCCCTGCGCCACGACCGGCCTTTAAAATTAGATCTATGTAAATACATATTTATATTAAATTAATGCCATCTTTAGGTTATTTTAAAATATTTTACATTTTAATAATATCGAAATTATATTAAAAAAAATCTTTAATACTTTTTATATGATTAATGAAAAAACAGAACATACATTACTACTACTAAATTCCATAAATTTGATTTCTGTAAATATAAGTAATCGGCCAGTCGTGGTGCACGCGTCGGCACGAGGTGCGACTGTAAAACCGACTGGTTGTGGGTTCGATCCCCACTCGACGAGATTGAAATATTTACTTAAATTGATATTTCCATTTCTTCGCTCTGGTGTTGAGGTTAAACGCGGCGTTGAGTTGTGCCACTCAACACGCAATGCCTCCAGAATTCGACAGGAAATGGGGCGTTCCCCACTGTGTCGTGTGTCTTAACACTAGGTTCCATCTGCCTACCCTGCTGTGTGCGAGATACAGCGTGAAGCTGATTATTATTATTTATAAGTTATCTGACTTTAAATAAAACACCAATAAAAAATTACCTATATACAATATAAAAATAATCTATTACAGCATATTTTGTCTAACATATTCCCATATAAATATAGCGGCAGTAACATGTACATTTAGAGATCTTATAACACCATATTGCGGTATTTCTACACAACTGTCCATTAGAGGAAGAAGGTCGCAAGGTATGCCTTCTTTTTCATGTCTGTAACAGAAAATAAATAAAATTAAAGTAAACAATATTTTTGCTTTGCCGTGGCGCAACATCAGACTGTATATATATGTGACGGTTAAAGTAATCATTAGATACTTTTAGTTTACGAATCTATCGTATAAAGCGAGGTGGTTATTATTATATTTCCCACTTTTTGTACTATTTTGGGAGGAACTCAACGTCATGATTATCTTGATATAACGAAAAATAAGAAAAAATAAAATTGCTAATTGGCGAGCCCAGATTCATCGCATTACACATCGTCTTATACAGAATTTTATTTGTTCTTTCCATAAATTTTAGAAACATTTCAAAATTAAGTTAGCAATTTAAGATTTTTTTGATGGCGCATTTTTGACTGGCGAAATACACCACCCTCGTTTTACCAAAGCGGTGAAATTAAAATAATTAATTCGTCTTAGTAGGGATACAAACAGCCACGACAGCCTCGTATCATGGTAATCTAACATTACATAATATACATACCCCAATAAAAGTAATGTTTTTTTTGGAAATTTAAACTTTTGCAATGATTGACTGTTGGAAGTTTGTTCCGCGGCAACTATTGAATAACCATCAGATTTTTTCTTCATTAAATATTCTTTGAGATTTGTCGGACGAACTTCTTCTACATTGATCCACCGTTCGGCCGATACACTGTTAGAAGAAAATATTTGAATATTTTTAACTTCACGATGTGGGTTTACGGGACCCACGGAAGGCATTGCGTGTGGAGTGGAACTCAACGCCACGCTTTGCCTCGTTACCGAAGCGAGCAAATGAAAATATTCAATATTTTAATTTCCTGGAGTGGGAATCAAACCCACAATCTGTCGCGTTTACAATCGGACGCTTATGCCCCTGCGCCACAACTAGCCTCAAATTAATATTAAAACTAAATATGTAGTGTTTGGAAAATATTAATACATATTATGTACATATCATTGATAAATATAAAAAATGTAATACATATATTAAGTAATTTATAGAAATCAATTTACAGAAATCAATCAAAAATTTCATGTATTTTTTTGGCTTAGTTTTTGTTATTTAATTTTTTAAATTCATTGTTATGTATACAGGATGGAAGTGTCAGCACCACTTTAAATGAAACCACAGTTTTAACTACTCTATAAAAGCCTATTACAATTATATTTTTTCCCAAAAATGATAAAGTGATTTTTTCAAACAAAGTAAATAACAAAATTATTGTTGTAATATTAATTAATTATTGTAGTATTATTAAAACGCCATTTGTCAAGAACGACGCACGCACACATAAACCTATCAAAGGGAAACCGCCGCATACGCCTCATTCCGAAATCGAGTCGAGGTATTGGTGGCAAAGTTCAGAGTTGATTAACTTTTAATAGTATTTTTGTAGTAGCAAGTGTTTACGTTATTGGTATCTATGCGTAACTGCGTCACAGGAAAAACTGGTTTGGATAATCATCGTGAAATGAGAAAAAAAATCCTACGTCTAAACTGTTGAGGTATCTTGATTAATTTCTTTAGGTATAGGTTAAAAATATTTTGCCCTATATGCTGTTCCTGTAAAAGGAGCGCTGACACTTCCATCATGTATACCTACATTCATATAATGAAAATGAATATACAGGATGGATGCGACTGCGCTCCTTTTACGGGAACAGCGTAAAGGGCAAAATATTTTATTATATATTTAGAGAAAAGAATTAAGATTCCTCAACACTTTAGACGTAGGATTATTATTTTAATTTCATAATGTTTAACGTGTGAGACAGTTATGAATAGATAGCAATAACGTAAACACCTACTACTACAAAAATACTACTAAGCGTTGCCGATCTACCATTTTTCATTCTCAAAAAACATACCAGAACGAGAAAGGGATATCTACCATTCTATTTTACACAATTATCTATTTTCTATAATAAATCTAAACAAAGTTCAACTTCACCGCCAATAACTACGACTCGATTTCGTGAATTATTACATTAGGCTTTTATAACTAGTCGTCAGTTAAAAAAAATGTGGTTTCATTTAAAGTGGTAAGATAAAAAACTCTGTATATACTATTTATGAAGTATATTTCGTTTATTTTTCGAACCAACAGAAATAAAACAAACATGGAATGTATTATTTACTAAAATTCATTAGTGGAACAGTCCTTAAATAGATTAAGCCATTTTTAAAATTAACGTGCACAAACGCATAAAGAAACCGACAAATAATTAAAAAATCATTGTTTTGGATTCTATCTCCTATCACATTGATAAATGCCACTCAACAATAGTTTTTCTCATATATCTTCCATGAACATATCTTCCATGTGTGTTTACTGCCTATAATATAAATACCTTAATCCCTGAAACTGTTTGTCCTGTAAATGCCTTAAGCTGTCCATAATATATTTCTTTACACCAAAAACTTCACTGGTTCTCGCCATTCCTCCTAGATTTGGCAGTTTGTCTATTAAAGACGCTACCACTATGAGATTTGATTTTTTTATCTGTAATAAATATTAGAATTAGAAAAAAAAATGAAAACATATGGCTTTAAAATAAATAAATAACGCTTCACACTATATCCCACCCAGAGCAGGGTAGGCAAACCTAGTGTTAAGACACTCCATTCTCCACTTTCCGCCGAATTTTGAATCCATGGCGTGTTCAGTAGGTTTAGGTCTTTTTAGCTTGTCATTTTAAAGTAAATAATAAAGAAATCCGCCTGCCCGGCTTGTTTGACAAAGTTCCCTAAGCGGAAATCGAATTTTTGACTTCGAACAAAATAACTGTAAAGCTATTTTGTTCGAAGTCAGACCATTCCCAAGTTATAACACGCAATTAATAAAAGACAATAAAAGTCTTATCTAATCTATAAAAAACACACTTTAATTGCAAAAGTAGAAACCTCGTTATCCTGGTACTTCTAGCAAGGACATCAGGTCCATGCTACGAAAATATATTCAAATGAATTAGACGACAGGCAGATAAGAGAACAAATAAAAACATATATAGATACAAGTAAAAGTGAAAAAATGCTAAAAATCTCACTTCTTTCTCCGTATAAAATACATCAATATCAGTCATATTCTTCCACGGCACATACTTCTTTTGAATGGTGCCACTTTCATTAGAATTGTTCAAAGCCAGTATATTTTCGTCTATGTTCTTACTTTTTTCTAATAACATCGTATTATCTTTATGGTTATGTTTCCATTCATTAATGAAACCATCTTCTATCTGGGAAACAATTGCTTTATCTATTTCATTTAGCGCATCATATAAATATTCATCGTCCATAATGTCTGTGTTATTACCAAATTTGGCTGTAGCCCAAAATATGCCACACGGAGTTAAATCCTCTACGATATCAAAGGAGTTAACTAAATAATCTTTTTTTAATTTAATAAAAGTTTTATCTTTAGCTTCTTCCGTCGATTTTAAAGTCTCTGTGACTATATCGATTGTGTGAGCATATTTCTCATTACCCAAATTAAGGTTTACACTTTTTTGGAACAACCTTGCTGACATATATTGAGCATTCAAACGAACGCTATATACAGGACCCATTGTATGAGACAAGAGATAATCCATGGCTAACTCAAATTCCTCTTTGGTACATTTCCCAGTATTTATTTTGTGCAAAACAGTCCAATAAAGTATTATACATTGAGATTGTAAAGACACGTCGGGTACGCACATTGAGGATATTAGTTCTGGATTTTCCAGTGTATTCTGAAATTAAATTAACTTAGGTTTTTATACTGTTATATAAATTTACTAATTAAGCTACTTGGGCTCCGTAATAACATTGACAATATATAGATAAAGATGCACAAAAGTAGTTGTCACTAATAATAGTGGTGGTGGACAAAATACTTTGCCGTGAGTGTTACAATATTGAGAACTGGTACCGAGGCTGCTATGTTGCACCACGGATACTAAGTTATGTATAGTAATATGAAGGAAATAAGAATGTCGAGACTTAACGCAGTGCTTTATTGTCTTACCGGAGCGAGAAAATGAAAATATATATATAATCATTCTTCCGCGTGGGAATCGAACCCGAAGTGAAGTCATTGTTCATTACGTTTACTATCAGACGCCACTCTGTGGCACGACGGCTTGAAATCAAAGCTAACTTAGTTGATTGAATCCACAACAAAGAGATACACGTTATATTATTATGCCAAATGTATGAATATGATAAACTAGACATTAAAAAAGAATGCACCGTTTAAAATTAAATATCAGTGTATTTTTGTGATCAATGATTATTCTGTGAAAATAGTTAATAACACAAGCGTGAGGAATTCCCGGAGGCGATTTCGTTTTCGTGATTATGAATTAGAAAACGACTCATTTGATACTATATCTATACTTATAAACTCATAATGGGAATGTAGAGGATCGGTGTCTGAACATAGAAGATATACAGGATGGAAGCGTCTGCGCTCCTTTTACTAGACCAGCATATAGAGAAAAATAGTTCAAACCCATACCTAAAAAAAATAATTAAGATACGTCAACAGTTTAGACGTAGGATTTTTTTTTTCATTTTACAATGTTTATCCATACTGTATTACATGTGACGCAGTTGGGAATAGATACCGATAATGTAAACACTTACTACTACAAAAATACTACTAAAAGTTAAACGATTTTGAACATTGCCGCCTATGTGTGCGGCGATGTCACTTTGATAGGGTTATGTATGCGTTCGACATTCTTAACAAATGGCGTTTTATTTTACAACGATAATTTTATTAATTATTTTGTTTGAAAAAATCACTTTTTCTTTCCCAAAATCTCTTTTGTTTTAATTGTATTAAGCTTTAGTAGTTAAAATTGTGTTTCAATTTAAAGTAGTAATGACAAAAACACTGTATAGCAAAACATGCTGTAGATGGCAATTAATAACGTAATAGGATCAAAAAAAAATTGAAAAAGTGTATGTCAGTTTGTCTGTGCGTTTGTTCATGCTTATCTCAGAAACGGCTTAACCGATGTAATTGCAGTTCACTATCGTATTTTGGCTAGCTTCCCTTTACATTTAGTGTTTCTTTTATTTCAATCAGTTTATAAAAAAAACGTTATAACATTTTTAACAATGTTGTTCGACAACATTGCAAGGAATGAATTAATTAATTGGCTGAAACTAAAATATTATTTTTAAAATTATATTACTGTTCGAAAACGGAAGTAATGCAAATTAATAAATTAATAACGGAAGAAGCCGCGAGCGGGAGCTAGACTAAGAACAAAACTTCACTTACCCTATAATACGTACACAAACATATAAACCACTCAAGATACGCCCTAACATAAGGCTGATGAGAAAACTTTGCAAGAGTTTCTTTGCACCATTCAACTGGTATATCCAAATTAATTCTTCTACACTTTAAAAACACAAAAAGTAATGTTTGTACACATGTTTGCAAAACTTTTTCGTGGTGAGAATTGCCGTGATAACGCAGTTTATTTTTGAAAATTTCATCTACTTTCTGTGTCATGTAATGAAACAACTTGTTTAGGACTTCTGGATCTTGGACCTTGGCTAAAACACGTATTGCCTGTATTTTAACGTGCGAGTTAAATATTACTGACCTGAAATGTAATAAATAAATATAATACAATATTCATTTTTAGGGCACTTTAATCATGCTCTACAATTATTGTTCTGACAGATTTTCTACCATTTTCTCCTTTCTTCTGTCTTAAAGAAACTATCACAACATATTAAATTTATGGTCATTCTTCTATCATCCTTCTATGATACTATAAATTATTCTTGATTCATATTCAAATATGCTCTATATATATTTAACCCTAGAAAGATAGTCTGCGTGAAATTGACGCATCCGTTTTATAAATATTGGTCTCTTAAGACGAGTCTGTACTTTAATAGATAATTAATTTAAATTTATAATTTTTTTAGAAAAAAATCCTCTCTCTTGAACTTCTTCAACAAATTAAGAAAAACTTGTGAACATTATTTTTTTCCTTATAAAAGTTATTTTTTCTGAAATAATTTCAATTTTATTTAGGAGCCAGCCATGGCGCAGGGACACAAAGTGTGACTGTAAAATCGACTGGTTGTGAGTTTGATCCCTCGGGGACTCGAAGAAATGAAATATTTACTTACATTTATATTTTCATTTTTTCACTCTGGTGTCGAGGCAAAGCGCGGCGCTGAGTTCCGCCACTTAACACGTAATGCCTCCAAAACTCGACGGAAAGTGGGAAACGGTGTGTCTTAACACTAGATTCTCTCTGGCTACCTTGCTGTGTGCGGGATACAGCGTGAAGCTAATTTATTTCAATTATAATTTTGTATCGTATAAACATAATATAGTACATACATCAGAAACATAAAAGTCAGCCAGAAACAGCTATCAATTTTATGCTTTCCACAAATGACATTTTTTGCATCTTGTATTTCACGTTCCCCCAACTTTATAGAGGTAATAAACACAATGTACATATATCACATATATAATAACAAATATTTTATTCAATATAATAAATATGTCTCGATCTATGGTAAAATAAAAAATATAAGTCAAAAATTATGCATAAATATCTATTACGTACGTAAAAATATGACTATCTTTATAGGGTTAAACCTATAACTAGAATTCATTCATCGTCATTAAATTAGGAAATATAATAGATTTGCAAGTTACTCATAATATAGGCTAAATGATTAGATATTATGGTTAAATAAAATTGACTAAGTTTAAAAATAACTTACTTTCTATCAACATCATATCTGGGGTCCTTTAATATTATGAGTGTTGTGATATCAGAGATTCTGAAATATAGACAATAAATTCATAAACTTGAACAAATAGTTTTATGACAAAATATTTTTCTAACGTTATTTGTTTATTATTTACTATAATTATTAATTTATCTAATTCTTGTTAAAAAGTAAAAAAAGACTGTAGTATGCTATACAATTATTGTAAAAAAAATCATATTTACATTTACTTGGTGTAAATTAAACAATGCAGTGCAATTTAAAAAAATAGTTGTAGTAAAATATAAAAAATAACATTTTACCTTTGATCTTTTCTTTGTATACCAGGATAGAGTAATATTTCACTCAATAAGAACATTAAGTGATCATATTTGTAGGACTTTAAATCACTCATTTGCCTAACTAAATAGTATACTGGAGTACTTCTCATGGATGCATCTTCAATAAACTTATTACAATATTGAGTAATAATATCCTTATAGCTAGGCGATTTTAGAAGTTCATCTTTTATTATAACTCTAATAAATTCTTCTAAACATATTAAATATTGACTATTAGTTTTCAAGTCTTCTATTTCCTTCCTTATTGCATATAAGAATTGTGGCCAATTAAATATAATAGTTTTGCTTTCTAGTAACTGAACAATTATTTTGTCAAATATTCGTAAAATCCACTTCAAGCATCCATAGCCACCACTTATTAATGTGTTAGAAATATAATTAAGAATATTATCATTCACCGCATAAGGTTTCATAGTTATCAAATAATAAGTAATTTCACAAGATTTCTCAAAAAATGCATTTCTCAGTCTTCCACTATTTTCTCTATTTAAATCATTGTTAAATTTAATGTTATCTATTATTTTTATAAAATTATCTACATCCAGGCAGTCTTGTTCACTGTATGCTGATATTGCTAATGACTTTAAACAAGTATTTAATATAAATATAGCCAAAAGTTTTTTATTAAAATCTGTTACATTATCTTTCAAAAGCAAAAGACAATTTTTATAACATTGAACAATATGGTCATTAGTAATCAGTTTTATTTCTGCATTTAAAACATCTAGACCATCAAATAATTTATTAAGATTTTCAATATCTATAACAAAATTACTTGAAAGTAGAACCATAGCATATTGCAAGACTATTTGTAAAACTTTCGCTGTATATAAATTGATATTGGCAAAATATTTTTCTTCATTTTTAATAGCTCTCTTATAAATATGTACTAAGAAAATCACATCTTCTAAACACTGAGATTTATTTGAATACATTCTACTATTTATATCTTGTATTTTAAGAATTATTTCATTTACATGTTCTATCAGTCCAGGATCATTATGGGCTTCGAAGTATAAAATGGCAAAGTCCATGTTCTCATGTGAATTTATTGCTAATTGTAAAAGTTGTTTCTTATCAGTTACTATCAGACCATTTTTAATGTATTTAATAAATGGATTGTTACAATCAGAATTTAAATTGATTCTTGAGTATATACTAAGATATTCCTTCCAAGGTAAACCTTCACAACAATTTCCAACAAAATGAGAAATATTAACATGAAAGGCTTTCCTTATAACTTTATTGTTACATGGTATATTCAATATATTTGCTATATAATTTACTATTTGTATTTCATCTATTTCATTTGTAATTTTATTTATTTTTACATTAGCTATGACATCAGATACATGAAATAATGGCACTGGAGACCATTTTACCAGTGGGACAGCTTTAAAAATATTGAAAAATGTATTTATATTTACAAAACTATTTTGTAGTTTTTGTTTTAGTACATCATAGTCATTTTTATTCTCAAACAAATTTATGTTGTTAATTGCTTCCAGTATAGGCAATGCTTCTTTTTCATCTGCAACTTTAATGCTTAATCTATGTAATAAACATTTTAATTTTACTTGTGCATTATCATGTGATAATCCAATATTATATGCACATATCAACCAACAATGTCCTATATCACTTGCAGTGTCAAACAATTTTAAAGATGGCATAACAATATTACTTTGCTTCTCTTCTAAACTGTCTAGTAAGATAAAATAATTGTCCCATATTTTCTTCAAGCTTATTTTATTTTTATTATCCCAGTGAAAAGAACTGCTTGAATTGATATTTATGTTTTTATTGTTATTAAATGTATAATCAACAGCTCTTTTAGATAAATATACTGCTTGCTTTCTTAAAGATACATTATCAGATGATAATCCCAAAAGGACAAAATTCCAAAATTCTGAGTGAAAGATGACATCAGATTTTAGCACAGTTTGTTTAGATCCTTCATTAATTGGCAAATAGTAATTTGAAAGACAACACAACACTTTTAATATTATTTCTATTGTACATTTGAATTGACTGATAAAATTCCAAATTCTATCCAAAATGTTATAACCAGTTACAACATGAAAAAATTGAGTCACAGTATTCATTAAAAAATAAATTTGTAGTTTTTCATTTTTACTACAAACTAAATGTTCCAAAGGTGTCTCAAGGAAAGGTAGTGACAATTTGAACCCACATTCTAGAACTGCATCTAAAACACTCCCACACATCTTTAGCCTCAACAATGACATTATATTTGTTTCTTCACTTTGTATGTCAGTAATTGTTTTAGTTTGAACTGGCAAGTTAATATCATAAACAATTTGTTGTAACAGATGCTCCGATTTATCTATTATAGAACTTAGATTTAATTTAAGGACAACTTTAATAATTTGACATATAAGTTCGATATTCTCTTCATTTGCATTATTTAACAATTTTCCTAAAAAACTGAATTCTTCGTGGTTACAACAATCGCTCTCCTCTCTACTATTGATCAGTTGTTTGTACATTAGTAAATTAGTAAAATTTCGTAGGTGTTCATTGGTGAAACTAGACCTTTCCATTATATTTTTTGCTCGTAGATCTATCAATTCCTCATCTAAATCAAGAAGATCCATAAAAGATACAATTTCTCTCGAAAAATTCATTCTTAGGTTACCGCTCTTGTTTCTCCAAGAAAAAAATTATTTCATAAATAATTAATATGAAAATATATATGTCAAATGAATAAAAAGGCGTTAATTACTATTGTTTGAATAATAATTACTGAACATTAATTATTTTATAGATATTTACAAAACAAACATGCTCATTGCTCACTATAGCAGTAAGCACCAACAAAACTAGACGTTTCACTTTTGACAGTTGAGGTATTTATCATAAATCGAT